>CAAKHG010027797.1:0-10443 GCA_901007715.1 Dactylopterus volitans | reverse complement strand
GTGAAGTACTTCAGCCAGATCATCTCTTTAACACAAAAAGAGAGCTCCATGGGAACGATACCTTCCAGAAAATCATGGAGTATATCTGGAGGAAACCCTGTGATTGTGTGGAAGTAATTCAGGGACTCGCGTAAGACACAGCCACCTTTAACAGCAAGGTTGGTGCTCAAAGTGCCACTTTCAACGGTTTATACATACAGGCCATGGCTGGCTTTGGTTCTCTGAGGAAACTTTCTCTGACTTCAGTGACTTGAAACTGTTCAGCTGAGCGCATACAGAACCTGCAAACATGGCCTGCTGCAAATGACTCGACAAAGCCACCTAATCCATGAGCAGCCAAACTGTCTGCACAAACACAAAAGATGGTGCCTCTGACTCTCTGACCGACTCTTTCAATGAAGACGCCGTCTTGTTCTAGAGTATGAACATCACGCAGCAATGGAGAAAAATAGAGCTGCACATTCATACTTATGGAGGTCTGTCAGTTTGACCAGGTATTGCTAGCCGTATAGCATAGCGAGGACCCAATATGCAGCGTTTAAAGTTTCGTGTGGTGTGCCGAGCAGATTGTCAATTTCGAGCTCAGATAGAGTTTGAGTGGTAGGATGAGATCCTCTGTTGACAGTCAGTCATTTGCAAGGAGATGAGAGCCATCAGAGCATGACGCGTATTGACCAGATGCAGTATTTGGTTCAGCGATCTTGTTAAGGATGTCTGAGTTTTTAAACAACTCTTGAATCATTGAAACAATAGAAACATACATGCTGGTAGGTCCAGGGAGCTGCAACTGACACGCCACTGGGTAGTTGCACTCAATAAAGGTTTTTCTGCACTTGGATGAACTCAACTAAGCGCCTTTAGAGGTTCATGTAGACAGGCCATTGCATTCCATGACGGCACCTCGCTCATCATAGGTTCTGAAATACTGTGACCGTTTCTCTGCAGTGTGCCACTCGCTGCCTCTCTGATCAATAAATATATCTAGAGCAAACGCTGCCTCAACTATAAAAAAGGGGACTTATAAACGAGCTTTTAAACTGAAACCGTGTACCTTGATTACATACCGCTGACTAAAATATGCAGCTGCAGTGCCACTTAGTGGCCACTTCTCCTCATGACATGCTGTGTGCAGATTAGCCAAGAGAGCACACCGGTCAGGTAAAATATGGACTAAAAAAAAAAAGTTGTTTTTTTTTAATCGTCGTTGAACACGTAGCATTAGACTAAATACACGTCTAGTTCGGCACGTTTGCAGGTGTTGTAGACATGTCACATTTGTAATCATAAATGAGTGGGACGCGTGAAACAGGTGCGTTGGAGGAGCCAAATCAGCGGCGCTTGTAAAATATCTGCGGTGACGTTTCCAGCTGTCGTGAGACCTCGCCACGCTCTTCCCACTTGAGCCCAGACATGGACGCTGACCTGCGGCGAGCCTCTCCTCTGTGGATCCTGGTCCTTCTGGCCGTGCCCACCCTCACGGAGGGCCGGTCGGTGCGCCGCCCCCAGGAGGACGCTCACGCCTCGGGCAGGACGTCGAGTCACGTCCAGCCTCACCTGCTGCCCGCCTTGACGCGGGAGCATGACCGACCGCGACCTGTCACCGTCGAATGCCACCCGGACTCGCTCGAGGTCGTGGTGCAGGCTGACATGTTCGCTGCAGGCCTGCTGGTGGACGGCAGGCACCTGCGCCTGGGCTCTGACCCGCTGAGCGAGGGGAGCGCATGCGGGGCGGCCGCGTCCGGGGAGGCGCAGTTCACCATCCGGGCCCACCTGATGGACTGTGGAACTAAACTCTCCGTAGGTGTCTCTCTGGTGGGCTGCGCTCAAATGCTAAAGTCGAGGGAATGGGGCTCGGCGGGGGTAACATGGTTAAAAAAAGACTGTGCCCTCTTTTCTAGTCGACAGAAGAGAAAATCATCTACTCTAATGTGCTCATCTACTCACCTGAACCTTCATCTGGTGGTTTGTTGCGACTGGACGGATCAGCTACTCCGGTTGAATGCCACTATGACAAGTGAGGTCTCCTGATCTACTCATGCATCGGGGCTTCTTGTGCATTTGAGAGCTGATTACCTTTCTGCTTGCAGGAGATATGCTCTGGATGGCGTGTCTCTGCACCCCACATGGCTTCCCTGGGTCTCCATTTCCTCAGCTGATGATCAGATAGACTTCAATCTTCGACTCATGACTGGTACTAACAGGATGACACTGAATGCATCCACCTCTTTTCTCATTCATCTTTAACAGAGTGTTTTGCTGTATTTCTTTTAATTTTCATCGTGTCACTTTGACTTGCAAATTTTCAACGACTCTTTTCAGATGACTGGCAGTTTGAGAGGGGCTCTTACACATACCTCATAGGGGACCCAGTTCATTTCGAAGTGTCGGTTGTCATGGGTAACCACATGCCCTTACGGGTCTATGTTGACCATTGCGTTGCCACAGCCACTCCTGATGCAGAGGCCACCTTAAGATATGACTTTATTGAGCATAACGGGTGAGTTTCTCCGGTTGGTGAGGGACACAGTGAAACCAAATCCCACCCAAATGCATCATCCTGCAAATCTAATCTCTGTAATGACCATGTTCATCAATACATCATCATTATGTTCACTTATATTCCCAGCATTTTTACTCTTTTGCCACCCTTCCAGATGTCTTGCTGATGCGCTCCTGACAAACTCCACCTCCCGTTTCCTACCAAGAGTTGAAGAGCGCTCGCTTAGATTTCAGCTCGATGCATTCAGGTTCCACCAAGAGCCCAGCGATCAGGTTCAGCAACACCTTTTTTTTTTTTACTATTATTTTGGAGAAAAAAAACGAAACTGCTTGACTTAATCGCTTCCATAAACCAGTTGTATTTTTGATTTGAATAAATGCGTAAAAGAATGGTTTGATTGTCTTGCACGCTAACGCATCTGCCACAGGTCTACATCAGCTGCTACTTGAAGGCTGTTCCAGTCATGTCAACAGTCAGCTCTCGAAACAGGGCCTGCTCTTTCATCGACAACAGGTATTCTCATATTGCAGCCGCTTTATAATCAGTACAGGGATTTGGGACATGGGACGTTTAGAAGTGAAAATTGCCTCTTTATCCAGATGGCGGTCAGCTGACGGGGATGACCAGCTGTGTAGAAGCTGCGACGTCTCCCGGCGGGTAGAGGAGCCTCCGGCCACACAGCCTGCCGAAACAACTGCTAATGCCAAAGCCTGGTCCACCATGACTGCAGAGGTGATGGCAGTCCAGGACATTCCCAAACACACCGTCAATTTCCTCCGTGTCCGCCCAGGAAAGCAGCAGGGTGAACACAAACCTCCGGGGTCCTCTGCTAGACTGACTGAGAGAATGTCAGACTACAAAGCAGGTGAGTGGAAGTAAATCCTCTTTGAACCTTTAGCAGTCAGCGGGGGCGCATCAATGTTTTTTTTATGCTTCAGTTGCTTTGAAGCTGGTCCTGAGTCTCCATACTTAACAATAGGGGAAAAAAATGTGTAAAACATCAATTCTCTGCGGTATCGTAGAGGTCCTCTGCTGTTAAACAACCATAACTTTGCCTTGAAAAATGCTTGGAAAAGAGAAGATATTTAAAAAAAAAAATGGTTGAATTACCCATTTATCATGGACTAACTTCAAACATTCAGAATAGAAAAAAAACTGAGAAAAGCCTGTTATTTGCTTCTCTTTAAGTGATGAAATACACCCCAGTGCAGGTGTAACCGAAACTATAGAAGCATCTAAGTAACTAATGTTGTTGTGGAACAAAGATTCTAATCCAGGCATGTAGTTGCCATCTCTTGGACACTGATTGGTCCGGGCACGAGTGCTTTACGTTGGAGCAGCGGAAGAGCGATGAGTGAAATCGGGTTCATGTGAATTGTGCAAAAAATCCAGCTGCCTAGCGAGATCAGTCTGCTGGCATCTGTTTGCAAAAGAGCGTCACCTTTCAGAAGAGACCAAAACCATCTGATGGTTCACCTTCCAATTTCATGTCTCCGATTTGAATTCTATGCTAATTTTATACAGTTCAAGTGCATCTTCACCTTTAAGCACACATATTTACTGACTGATCTTTTAACACAAACCACATGGTTTAAACCAAATAGACTGTAGATCTTTGTTTTGTTCTTTAGACAAGAAATCCTGAAATGTTTCATCACACATCCTGCGTTTCTTTTGACAGAGACGACCGTGCATCTGGGACCTCTCATTTTTCTGCCATCCAGCAAATTTGACACATACTTCAACAACTAATGAGGAAGAGGAGGAACACCTGAGACTCCGAACACTACTGAGGATGAAAAAAAGGCATGTTGGGTGCTGCTTCATTCAAAGACTGAAAAATTTATTACGGCATGTCTGAAACACCTCGCACGGGAAAAAAGAGACATCTGTCAATGCAGATGTTAATTTTGTCATCGTAAATATGTTTTTTTTGTTTTTTTCTTGTGAAGCTTAACCTTAATAAGAGCACTTTCTATTTTTCTTTCTATCACTGATGCACTTGATGACAAATGTGTTTGTCCAATAAATATTTGCCTTTGGCTTGATGTCATTGCATTTTTGCGTTTGATCTGTGTCGCACAGAGAATGACATTTTCTCCACTGTTTGATATCTGATCTTCTCAAGTCCCCACATCCTGTAATTCCTGGTCCAAGAAATCGAGATGGCCTCAGCAAACAATTTTATTAGCATTGGGTTTTTAAGCACTCAAGCTCATTAGTCCCAATAAAACAAGTGGCTGTCAGAACAATGCGGGTAAACATACAATACATCCCCACAATACCAGTTATTCTAAACTGAGGAGAAAAGCAGACATGCTATTAGGGAGCACTTCCCTCCATTACCACCCTAACCTACTCATCATGTAGTCACATTATTGATTAATCATTGAGAGGGGTACATGAGGCAATCTATAATCTTGGCTTCGAATTCCACATCCAGTAAAAACATAAGTCACTGCTCTCCAGAGAGAGGAAAATTTAGTTTTATTTTTTTTCCCCCTTTTTTTTCACCGGTCAGCTGAGAATCGAAAGGCTACTCTGTTGTCAGCGCGTGAAGGTGGGTTCCGGCACTTAAGCCAACCCATCCACAGTTTGGATAAAAAAAAGCCATGTTGACAGTGAGCCGGGCTTTGCACTTAAAGCACCAGGCTAAATGGACGTCTCCCAACAGCTGCAACCCTTTAAGGGATGACCCGACATACCCCCTTTCAATGTATATACGAAGCAGCGTTCATAATGCAAATGGAAATCATTTGTGCCATTGCCAGCTAGAACATTTAGCTGTTTGGGTTTGGATGTGTCAGCACCTCGGACAGCGCCACTCTCGGCTCTCCTGCGGGTGTGTGTTGAGTGCTCTCCCCCGTGGCCCTGAAACCTCCACTTTGGCTCCCTCAGCCTTGACCGCTTTTTTTTTTTTCTTTTTTTCTTTTGATGTCCCCCTCCCTCCTGCGTGATTAATCAGTGGTTATTTCTCAGTGCTTCCGCCACGACTGGTCGATTTCCTGGGCGCCTGGTTACTTTCATATCAGGGGAATGGGCCATCGCGAGTGCATAATACATAAGGACTCGGGTTTTTTTTGACGTCAGACGTATGATTTGCATATGCAGGTTTGCATAGTTTATACAACGCAGCGCTCGTTGTGGCCAGTAAGGTGGACGTTCGCTCTGCTCCCTCTGGGCACGCTGGGGATGGCGCTGCGTCACCTTTTCCCACGACGCACCCAGCAGAAGCGTCTCAGCCACGTCTGACTCGTCGGCATTCTCTCTCTCTCTCGCGCCTTGCGGGTCAACACAGCGCAGACCATGTTTTTGCACAAATGCAAGGTGCTGGCGGTGTTTTGCTGTTTTCTCCGCACCGCCGTGTATTCCGGCCGGAGATGCGGGCAGGACATTTGTCGGCACGAGCAAGACTGCTGCGCGCACGCGAACAACGCCACCTGTTGCAAGAAATTCGAGGACAGTGCTTATCACAACATCGCCATGTTCACCCGGAAACTTTCGGGGATCCTCATCATGCTCCTTCTTTTCGCGGTGGGCTACTTCGTCCAGAGAATGTTGTGCTCAAAATCCAGAACCCCGCCGCGCAGTGGCCACCCGGCTGCCACCGTGTCACAAGATCCACTGATGGAGGGCTTCACCCCGGATTGCGCGCTGGACCCAGGCCCAAAGCTGCCCACTTACGACGAATGTAAACGTCTGCCGACGTACGAGGAGACGATGCGGGCGGAATGCGGAGGACAGCCCGAGTCCCCGACTGGACATACAAGGACGCCGGTTAGAATGGGGCACCTCTAACACGCCAAAGTTCACAACTCACCGTGTATTTTCTATCCAGGGGAAAGAAAGAAACCCACGAGACGTCGTCCGCAGCCTCCCTACTGTCTAGTTTGCCACGCCGAGTGATGGGTTTGATTTTCCAGTTATTCAGATTCCACATATTCAAGTTTGAATATCCACGGTTGGCACCACTTTCTTATGAGACCCCCTTTCAAACGGCATAAATAGCTTTGCTGGAGTTTTGCTGGTGTTGGGGGGAAAAAAATATTTACCGAGCGCTTTGTATGGGTTATATCAGTAATAAAGAGTTAATAAGAACAACTTTGGGGTTGCCGTTTGGGATGCTATTTGCCCTTGTGTGTATATATTTGCCCCTCTGCGTTTCTTTCAAGATGAACAGGGCTATTTGTTTTGAAAATGTACAGCTCTTGAATTCATTTGAAAGAACCCTGTAAGGTCAGTCAAAATAGACTCGTATTGTAAAATTCAGAACCAACAAATAGCTGAAGTTCCGATATTTAAAAAAAAACAACACCAAAATTATTAATTTTGCTATCTGCACACATGGGGATATTTTCAAATGGGTCAGTCACCGCGGATACTAAGAACTTGTCGCTGAAATTGATGCTTCTGCGTAAAGGCAAGAGTTGAATATACAAAGATGATATGCAGCCCGTGAAATCAAGACAACCACCGGGTTCTCCAGTGTCAATTCGTGATCTGTTGTATTTCTTCTTGTGTCCATTTCGTCAAGATGTGAAACGGCTAAATGTGTCCACCAGTTCAAGATAAAAAAAACAAAACATCCAAAACAGAGTGAATATCAACTTTTATCCACCATAGACGGACCCGACCCGACTCTTAAAAACGGATATAGCCGGGTGTGCAAATAAAATAAACTGTGCCATTGTTGTTTTAAAACTATCTCTGCTGCTCCTGTTCTCTGCGAATTTATCCTGTATAGATTTAAAATAAACTTGTTGCTAATTATTTAAAACATTTTTCACAGAGAGACGCGCACCCGTGCCCTAATGTCGCGTACTTGCTCTGAGGTAGTGCACTGTCTCTTTGATGCTGTCTTTCACCGCTCCAGACTCTGATGGCATTTTGACCATTTGAACCACGCGTCTGAGGGCCTCGTCCAGCCCGACGCCCGTGGACGCCGAGCACGGCTGGACGAACCAATCCCGGTCCGCGCACAGCCTCCCCAAGTTGAAGCTGTCCTTGATTTCGGTGACGGTCAGCGCGCCGTTGACGTCCTGCTTGTTGGCGAGGAGCACGAGGGGACGCGTGCGCAGCTGCTCGCTCCTCAGCGTGCGATCCAGCTCCCGGCGCGCCTCCTGCAGACGCCGCCTGTCAGCGCTGTCGACGACGAACACGACAGCTGCCGTGTCCTGGTGGAAACTCTCCCAGTGTTGCCGCATATTCCCCTGGCCGCCGACGTCCCACACGGTCAAGGCGATGCCCTTCCTGTTCTTCCTCGCCTCGAACATCTCCACGTTGAAGCCGACGGTGGAGACGGTGCTGACGCTCGCGTTGTGCTTCAGCTTGTACAGGAGCGTCGACTTCCCGGCGTTGTCCAGACCCAGCAGGAGGACTCGGACCTCCGGCTGCTTGGATCCCCGCTGGCCCATGGCAGCGCGAGGAGGACAGGCGCGGTCAAACTCGAGTGTGACAGTCTCATCTTCCACCTGCAGCCCAGGCACTCCTTTTGACGCAGTGTTTGCTCAGTGCGTTGCCCTACGTATAATAGATAAGCTATTACAGATAAGGTGCCGCAGGGGACAAAGTTGCAAATGAGATTATCTTTTTTTTTTTTTATTATCAGTGGAGTCACAATGCTCACTGTAACGCCTCTGCAGCACTTTATAAACCGGCACCTTTTACATCAGTTTGGCTTTCATGCGAGTGAAACTCCCGTTGGCTGTGGTTTAGTACTTCCATTTCGTAATAACGCAGTAATAATCGAAATCCACGAAGCCTTACTTAATGAGCTATTAATAGGCACACACACAAAAAAGTCAGCCACATCTAATCACTCTTATAAGGCAAATTTCAAAACTTGATAAACCTAAAGTTACTTTTATTTTACAGACTTAAATTTATGGATTGACCATTGGTTACTACGTCGTCACCTGGATTAATAACCCCTAATAAAACCGCATTGTCGGAAAGTGGTATCAGGCTGATTGTTAAACGGCGCTTTATTGACTTCCTGTCATGAGTGCATTTACTGAAGTGATTCCTGCCGCTTCCCCGTCTGAGTCTCAAAGGCTCATTGAGGTAATGAGGTTCTGTCTTCCTTGGGCCGCGTAACAGTTCGTTCAGTGCGCGTCGGCTGCGTGGTGCCTGCAGTGTCAGCTTTTGCTGCGACGATCGTTCTAAAACACCCCGTTGTGCAGGGGAGGGCTGAGAAATTAAACAGTGGAAGTTGTTTACCCGTGTGGACGCGAAGCAAAGCGCTCGACACGACTATCACCACAAATCCAGTCCGAGCCGATTGGGCGATTTTAATGACAAGACTGGCGACCATGAAGCACAGCAGTGATACAACAGCTTCCAGACTTCACGGGGCAAAGAAAGAAATTCAGTCAGTCATTGAACCTGCGCCCACCTGCATGCGTGGCGCAGTGAAGAGCGCAGTTTACGCATGACATCCCATTGACCAAAATGTTAAATATGTGCTGGACTTTATGACCTTCAAACACACAATAACTTTCCTCAAACCCTCTTACAGTTCCAGAGCTACTCAAAAAAAACAATTAAAGCCATTACAAAATAAAACATCTGGCTTCTTTCTTCTTCTTTTTTGTTGATGCTCTGCATTCGAGAGACATTCTGAGCACATGTAGCTCCATCTCTTCCAACACATGCAAGTTACCATCAACCTAACAATAACATACTTTTTTATTATTATTATTATTTCATTACGTTTTGGTTGTTAGAATAATATATACAAATGTGGATGAGGTCATATACAAAAATGAGCAAAATAAATAAAAGTTTGTCAACTATGTTCATCGACTTCACATTTTGCTAAATTGTATTCTGAGACTTCATTTATTTAAAGTCTCGTTCATTTATTTCACCTTCACCACATTATTCTGAGTATTGAAAATTAGGGGCGTTCATCCCCCCAAACGAAGCAGTAGTATTAGAAACAACACGTTATCCGACGCCTGACGCGCGGCTCTCTTCACATGTTGCCTCTCTTGTCTTGGTTACATCATCTCCCCCATTCAGTCCGCCACTGACCATCTAAATGTCCCATATGACCAAATCAATAAATCACAATGATCAGTCCAGACCATCCTTCCATCACCTTGACGCAAAAAAGCTCCACTTGGGTTCCGCGCGCGCTGCGGAGCGGATGCAGATTGGCGCGTGTGGACGTGGATCCGCCGCCCCGCAGACGCCAGTTTTCAAGGACAACGCCGAGTGCATCCGCTCATGGCGTTTTTCAATTTATTCCATCAAGGAATTGGTTAGCACATCGCCTTTAAGATTCATTTTCCTATCAGGATCTCGTCCATTTCTCTCTCGGCTTCACCCACACGCCGCCGGTTGGATTATCCATCACGTACACCAGCCCTCCGGCGTCACGGCGGCTTTGGGGCCACGGGTGGGTTGTTGACTTCTCCAGCGTCCAGTGAGAAGAGTGAAGAGAGGCCAGTTGTCTGGTCACTTTCTTCTGAATGCGGACAACAGAGGCTGGAGAAGAGGACGCACACGCGCCCGTTTTCTGAAACATGTCCGCCGCGCTTACACGCTGGAAAACAACCCGCGCTTCAACTGAGGACTTGGAGCCTTGCTGGCCCATGTTCAAACGGCTCCGGAAAAGAACTGAAACGAAAAGCAAAACTCAAAAACTGTGTGCTTATGTCTCGTTGGCTGAAGCACGGGTTTTATTCTGCCAGTGCCTGTGCAAACCCCCCTCGCACTTATAAAGTATCCAATGCTCATAAAACGAGGCACATAGTTCCCGTAATGTTGTGGCGTGACGCACTCGGCTGAATGGCTGTAGAGCGGGTGAGTGTGGCAGCTGACATTCGGCTCACTGCACCAACTATTCTGAGACTGAGCACCTGCTGCAGGCCGTCACTGGGCCCGGCAGCAGCGGCCGTCTGCAGCCGCAAGGCGGCTGGGGGGGGGGGGCGTGAATC
>CAAKHG010027791.1:0-27305 GCA_901007715.1 Dactylopterus volitans | reverse complement strand
CACACATTCAATCACAATTCAACATAAAACTCCTCCTGAAGGGAGAACTGATTGCAGGGCTGTTGTATTATACTCTATGGTGGACACGCCGTGGTCGTAATCTTATGGCTGATTCATGTATTACTGCCATTTCTGCTATCTGTGGATTTTTCCCAGTCAGACGCTTGAAATATTAGAACAGTGCTGCTTTACACAGGTAAAAATATACTTTTATTTTCACAGGATTTTTGTTTGAACATGAATAAACATATGAAAAGTCAGGTGGGGCACGTTGCTACATCCATTTTTAAGCGGACGAATCAGATATCAGCTAACAACACACAAACCGTACCAGCCCTACACTGCTCATGTCCACCTGCTCTCTAGAAACACAGTCTCACTAGTCACTGGCACCTGAACGCACCACGGGTCTCCGGGTTTATTCAGGAGCCTCGGGAAATCACAGCACTGCTAGCTGCTCAGGCTAGCACACGCTGAGCGCCGCCGGCACGTCACTGCACCGCCGGTTCAGCCAGTTAACTCGTACCGACTCAGTAACTAACACATCAACCGACGCGCTGCTGCCGCGAACCCCGGTACCGACCGTAAACGACGTAGCCCCGGCTAGCATCGCCCGTTGCAACGAACCGAGCTAGCGGCGCTTTCACCGCGAGCCTCGCTAGCGCGGCAAAAAAAAGTGAGCCGACTCGGAGAGAGAGGCGGCAGTCAGGCGCGAACCGGCCGAGTTCATTCACAAAAGTGCGCGACAAGGACCAAAAGCGGGTTAAAGTAAAGGGAAGGTTTAGCTGTCACGCACCAGTCCATGGCGGCAGGCTGCCAGTTCCCGCTTCACGAGGCCGTTCTTCTTCTCCTCCTTTTAATAAACAATCCAGGAGTTTTCTTCTTCTTCTTCTTTGCTACATTAACGGCAGCTGTCAAAACGGGGATGTGGCGCACTTGCGCCACCGTTCGTTCGTGCACGATCCTCCACGTTACGAGCGAAATAAATGTGTCAAGTTTATCGATCAGATTAAACTCTGACATAAGAATCGGAATTTGCCAATTTTACATCATACTTCATAATATAAAATAACCAATAAATCATAAATTCACTATGTAGTATATACGTATATAGACATAATCAGTGAGGAGTACTTCAAAAGTATCAGTGTTCAGTATTTAAAATGGCACATTTGAAATGCCTTTTTACAGGAGACTATGATATTACTCTCGTTCTATCACCAACAAATAAGTGTAAGAATATTTATTTTGTGTGCACTTTATTATTCTGGATCGATTAAATGCAAAATACCAAAAAAACAAACAAAAAAACACGTACAAGCATGGTGAAAGACTGTAACTAAAGCCCAGTGTTTGAGTAAATGCCTGCTTACTGTCACGCTTGTGCGCGCTGCCCCCGCCCGGGTGCAGTTCCCTCCGCACCGCTTGGCGCCGCTGTTGCTCCGGCGCGCCCTCGGTCGGCGGCGCTCGGAGAGGAAACCGGAACAGCCAGCCGCAGCTCCCCCGGCGTGTGGGGAGAGAGAGCACGGCAGCCGGGTGTCGGAACGGCTCCGGGGCAGCAAGAGGGGATCCCGCACTGCAGAGGCCGGCACTGGAGCTTCCAGAGGCGGGGAGCCACTCGCGTAGAGCCCGGTGACCTCTCGGATGTCGGTTTTCCTGGAGCGAGACAGACGAAGGAGAGAAAGCGGAGCGGCAGGTGCGAGGATGAGGACTGAAGGTAAACTTTTCTTGTTGCGTGGCAGAATCAGACAGACAGGCAGGCAGGCAGACAGACAGACAGTCATCCCCAATGTCTTATCTGATTGAAATTAACTCATCAAGAGTTGCGTTTTCTTGAAACTGTCATAACAACTCGCAGCGTCGCAGCACTTATCCCGCAATTTGCGTCTGTGTTAGCGGTGTTTTTGTGGAAGCCACTTAGCCAAAAACACCTGGAAGCTGAATGACGGGAGCGCGCAAGGGACGCGCGCCAGCCTGTGACGTCAGCGAACAGGCGAGCACGAGCTGTGGGGGAAAGTAACGGAGTACTTTTTTTGTCATTCTAAGTTTAGTACTAGGTAGAGCAACTGGATTATTTGAGCTGACACTGATGATGGGGAGTAAAAATATCGGGCGGATCGATGTACTAATCGATTTTGATATTTTGGCTGATATTATGTCTATCGATATTTACCACATTTCACCTCCGAACTCTTTAATTTGCAACAGACTGTTTGTTTTTTCTAGTGTATCATCCTGAATGCAGCTCAATAGAAGCGGTTAATTTTGGCGTGTGTAGGCCATCCTTGCAGTGATATCAGTATGTCTTTGACGCGATACAGCGCTAAGCCGATAATTGGGGTCAATGAAGTGGGCCAATCAAAGACACGTATGAGTCAGCAAAGTTGCTTGTTTGTCAGCATGCTTTCTGATGAGTCAGCCGATTTACTTGTTTGTCAGCGTGTTCTCTGATGATATGCCGATGTGAAAAACTTTTTTTTTTTTACACGCCGCAAAATGAAGGAGACGGTGCAATAAAGTTTTAAGAGCGGCCCTCAGATTACTTTTGCCTTATCACAGCTGTGCAAAAATTCAGTATATTGGCTGCCATTTTTCCAAATCTGTTCACTTTCTCCCCTTTTACATCTTTTATTTATGTGCTCGGGTCCAGTTCTTGTGTTACAAGTCTCACAATTGTACTCTACAGGTCTGCTGCACTTCTGCATTTTTGTTTGACTGCTCTGTATTAAAAAAGACGATGAAAGAACATTAAAAGACGGATGGAGCAAGCGGCTGCATGGAAGATATTCTTATGCTGTTGTCACTCACTCAGTCAGTCAATAAATGATAATCTTAAGAATATGAGGGAGAGGTGAGGTAAAGTAGAAGTGTTGCTGGTTGCTTTGTGATTGTTTTGGCACTAAAGTGCCTGTAAACAAACATTCATGCATAGGGCTGCAAAGGGGCGGAAAATTTCCAGTAAATTTTCCATGGGAAGTTAAGATGGGGAATTTTGGAAATATTCCAAATTGGAAACTATAGCTATATACTGTATATAGCTATTAAATGGTCAATGAATGAAAACTAGCTTACATTTAGCACCTACCTCACCAGCTAGCTAGCTACTGTATGAATAGATTTGTATTTAATTTTTGCTAGTTAAACAGTAATACCATTATAGATCAAATATATTTACCCCATAATGTTATAAAAAACTTCCTTGACTTTCTATAACGGGCAGGCTCAACTGTGTGGCTTCACTAGTCTTGTGCTTTGGGCTCAAAAGTGTGGCCTCCAGGGTTTAAGCAGTCATCTGTGCATGTGATGGAGGCGTGCACAGTGCACGCAGGGGGCGTGGCCTCAATAGCCCTGCAGTAAGCAGTGCTGTGTGCATGTGACTGAGGAGTCTACTTGCATTACATCTGCTATAGCATAATCTTTAGCCAAGATTATGCGACTATATATTTTCCCCAACTATATTTAAGTTCCCTGTTGAGGGCCGACCTTTGGTTTTGTAAATTTCAGTTTTATTCCCATAAATTCCCATTAATTCCCATGGAAAGTTTCCAACTTTGAAAATTCCCGGAATTTTGCAACGCTATTCATGCACAGCTGCAGCGTCTAACATGGGCCCGCTCTGCTCCTTGCAGCGTGAGTGTGTCCATCTGCTGAGGTCCCTCAGACAAACATGGCGCAGACGCTCTTCAGTCTGTCGGCTAACCGGCGCATCATCGCCGGCCTGCTGGTCAACCTGCTGTCCTCCATCTGCATCGTCTTCATGAACAAGTGGATCTACGTGCACTACGGCTTCCCCAACATGACCCTGACCCTCGTCCACTTTGTGGTCACCTGGCTGGGGCTCTACGTCTGCCAGAAGATGGACATCTTCGCCCCCAAGAGCCTGCCGGTCCGCAGGATCGTCTGGTTGGCGCTGAGCTTCTGCGGCTTCGTGGCCTTCACCAACCTCTCCCTGCAGAACAACTCCATAGGAACGTACCAGCTGGCGAAGACCATGACCACGCCCGTCATCATCCTCATCCAGACCACCTACTACAAGAAGGCCTTCTCCACCAAGATCAAACTGACCCTGGTAAGGGGAGTTTTTGCCGCCTAACATCGACCTCATGGGTCCTGACAAAGCCTCGTATTTTGGGTCAGATTTTTAGTTTTTATTTTATAGTGTTCTTCAGACGTTTGCTATTCCTCACTGGAGGTTTCCCCTGCGTTCAAAGGCGGTTTCAAAGCGGTTCCTTCGGTTCCCCTGCATGTGCGTGTGTGTGTGTGTGTGTGCGCGTGCAGGTGCCCATCACGCTGGGGGTGATACTGAACTCCTACTACGACGTGCGCTTCAACCTGCTGGGGACGGTGTTCGCGTCGCTGGGCGTTGTGGTGACGTCGCTGTACCAAGTGGTGAGTGGAGCCGTCGGATGAAGCTGCTCTGGGAACCCTGACAGAACTGAAGCATAAGCCCCGCCCTCTCTCTCTCTCTCTGCGTCTCTGTCTCAGTGGGTGGGAGCGAAGCAGCACGAGCTCCAGGTGAACTCCATGCAGCTCCTGTACTACCAGGTATGACCCTGCACCCGACGCAGCCGATGGCCACTGTAGCAGCACTTTACTGCTGCTCATGTTGCTATTTCGGACGTCTGAGCCTTTTATATTTGAACGAAGCATCAACTGTGTAACGCGGCCGCTCTCGCCAGGTCACACCGCCACACCCAAGTCAAGTGTTTTTGTTTTGTAGCAAAGGAGGTGAACTCTCAGTAAGAGCTGCTGGTATCTAGCACGCTGGGTTAGGATGACACGTTCAAATTAACGAAACGCCGCAAACCGCCAAACCGGTTTTGTCTTAATTTGCGTTGACTTGGCCTCCTGGGCTTCGTCGTCATTGCACACAATTTTATTCAGTCGAGTCAAGTGCTGAGGAGGGAACTCGTCGCTTTGGGCTCACGAATGCTCGGTTAGCAAAGGTCCTCACTTTGCTAGCTAAAGAGCTAAAGTAGCGTGCGAGAAGTTGAAGAGTTCTGTTAGCAACCAGGCTAACGGAGCTTGTCGCGGTTTACGCGGGACACTTGTTTCCAGCTGCTTGTTTTTGGTCGATGGTACAAATTTTTGGGGTTAGTTTTTTTTTAAACTCAGGCTAAAGCCCGAGTCGCCTCCAGATGCTAGCAGCGACCGCGGCGATTGTAACGTCCACCTGCGATGTCGCTGTCATGTGACGCGCCGCCGGCGCTGCCGCTGTCCCCGCCAGGCGCCGCTGTCGTCGGGCTTCCTGCTCTGCATCGTCCCGCTGTTTGAGCCGCTGAGCGGAGACGGAGGGATCTTCGGACCTTGGTCTCTGCCCGCCCTGGTCAGGTTCAACACGGGTCACGCGCACGACACACACTCCCATGGTAACACACACACGCACGTAACAGCTCGACATCAACCCGTCGCACCAGAGGACTGGGAGAAATCATGTGATTGCAAACTCGATGAAATAGTTTGTGTCAGTAGGTGGAGGCTTCATCGGCCTGCTTGTCCACCGTCCTCTTTCGGGGTGACATGCTGTCTTCTTGTTGCCTAGGCGGCGGTGCTGTTCTCGGGAGTGGTGGCATTCCTGGTGAACCTCTCCATCTACTGGATCATTGGGAATACTTCGGCTGTCACGTATCCTCTGATATAAAGTGGGGCCAAGTGGCCTCCAGGGGCCCCAAAAAGGCTCTTCAGGTGTGCTCAAGAGGATTCAAGGGGTCCTGGAAAGGGTTCCCTGTGAAATACATTGAAATGAAGGTCTGTATTTTGGCACAGGGCCTCTTCAAGAAGTCAAAATACTTCAGGTCTCCAAAATAAGGGTTCAGGCTTTGTGGGGACCTTTTTAAAAAATAATAATTCATAGATCCTAAAGGTCTTTGGTCTTGTGGAACAGATTTCAGGATATGTGGAGGGTTTGAGGGATTCTAGGGGTTTCATGGGGCATCTTGAGGTCTACAGTCTTTTTGAACAAGCAACAGGAGATTTAAGGAGTTTGAGGGGTTACAGACCGAAGAGGACTTTGGTTTTCTTGCAGTGTCTTGAGGTCATTTGTCTTGTTAAGCAAGTTTAGGAGTATTTAGGGATTTTCGGGGGGTTCCAGTCTGACATCCTTGGTTTTCTTGGGGTGTCTTGAGGTCGTCGGTTAAAAAAAGAAAAAATTCCAGATACTTAAGGAGTCCAGGGGCGTCTTTGAGGGGTTGTAGTCTGAGATCTTTGTTTTTTGGGGGCATTTTAGGGTCTCGTTCAAAAGGTTTCAAGAGATTTAAGGCGTTGGGGGAGTCTTTGGTTTTCTTTTGGTGCCCTAAGGTCTTTGGTCTTCACGTTTCCAGGTGATTTAAGGAGTTTCTGTGTGTTCCTCGTGGGGAGCTCAATCAGGTCTTCTGCTGGAGGTTTCACATGTACTTCTATGAGATATTGGATACGTCTGGATTTTATTCCTCTTGTATTTGTTTGAGATCAGGTGTTTCAAATGCAAGTTGTTTGTTTTTTGTTTGGTTTTTTTGCACATGTTGTTCTCCTGATTCCAGTCTGCAGCTACAACATGTTTGGTCACTTTAAATTCTGCATCACTCTGATTGGAGGATACCTGCTCTTCCAGGACCCGCTGTCGCTCAACCAGGTGAGGCCTCCTGTGCTGCTCTGATGATCTCAACCACCTGCTTACTGAATTCCCCACAGACAATCTCTGTAATTTCGTCTGCACATCTTTCCACCCGTCCCACTCTCAGGCCTTCGGGATCCTTTGTACCCTGGCGGGTATCCTGGCTTACACTCACATCAAGCTGGTTGAACAGGAGGAGGGGAAGAACCGCCTGGCCCAGAGACCGTAGCTGCGACTCGCCTGTGCGTCACCTGCGTGGACTCACGCCAATGACGATGCGACCGGCTTCAGAGACCTCTTGATATGTCATTTTTTTCTATTTAGTACCAGTATTTTTTTAGAACAGCTAAGACTTTGATCGCGATTTTTCCGACAGGAGTAAATGTGTCCGACACGTCCTCTGCTTCTCGCACTCCTCCCATGGTCCTTTGCTCCATACCACAGCAGCTGGGATTTCCGACTTGTTTTTTTTTTAGCGGTTGAAACAGGAGGGGCTGCGTCGGCTCGGCGACACTCAGAAACCAGCTCTGACCTCCAGACAGCTGGAGGTCAGGGCATCATTTCTTCTCCTGCCGCTGCTTTTTTGCGTCGTGCTGTTGATGGATGAAAATCAACCAATCCGAAGGAGACCACGGGAAGATCTCAACGGCGACGTCGAGGAAAGACTCTTCATAGTAACGGCAGTAGAATATCCGGCGAGTTCTGTCCGTCCAGTGGAAAAGCGGCAGCTGAACCCACAACCACGGCCACATCCTCATCCATCTGTTTCTGCTCTTTGACGCTCAGACCAGCTTTGTCGGAAAATGCTAACAGTTTAGCTCAATCTTGCGCGCGCATTTTGAAAACAAAAAAACGACGTTTTGTCCTCAGGACCCGTCACACTCCACCAAACCCCGCGATGGGATCTGGTCTATCAAGGCTTTGTCATCAAATGAGAAAGTGGCAGGGAAATTAAAGGGGGTGGTGGGGGGTTGATGTAGTAATAGGCCCCCCAGAGTAGTTTACTCTGTATTTCACTCTCTGGCTTTGCGATTCAAAAAACAGACTTCAGCCTAAAAATTAAATTTCAAATCTGTGTCAAGCAGTGTGTCGCCATTATTATGGTAGGAATATATATATAAAATATATATATAATGAGCTTGGTTATGTAGTGATTGCTCGCAGGGCTAATTTGTGAACGACGATTGCTAGCAAGCTAACAAGCTAGCAGCGCGGTCACACGGGTGAGCCGCTGTGTACCTAACAGTACGACTTCCCGTCTTGGAGGAACTTTCCTCAACAAAATCGCACCATTTGGAAATGTCACCGATGGCATCGCTTCCCCTGCGCGTCACCCTGCTAATGCTAACGCTAACACTTGAGGTAGCTGTTGCTGGTTGGCGGAAATGGAGGCGCTCCTCACAGGCACAGTGGCTGATGGGTAATCTTAACGGGTCAGCTTCCTGTTTAGTTCTTCTCCACACACTCAGCGTTCCCCTTCGACCGTCGGGGTTTGGCATCATTCATAGCATGGCTGCATTTTCTGCAGCCAACATCAACATCATGTCAAACATCTTTTATTTGTACCGTTTACTTGTATTTTGCATCAAAACCACCTTTCATTTTTGGCATGAATGTGCTCACGGGTGTCAGGAGCGGGGATTAACTCCGCACATGCCCGCAAACGCGGCGGCTGCGGCGACCTCACGGGACGTTTGTGCCGCCAGAACTTTGTTTTTTAAATGAGGCTTTAAAGCAGAGCAGCGGCCTGACCAATCAAAGAGCAGAAACGGCCACAATGATAGTTTACACTCGTGTTTTTCTTGTCTGCGATTAAGTTGTGGGTCTTTTTTTGTTGGGTTTTTTTTGTGTCAAAGGTCCATTTTCAAACTCAAACCCTGTGTTCAGTTGGTCTTTCTTTCATTTGTAGGTAACAGTTCTTGAAAGCTGACGTGACAAATCGGCAGATTAAACGGGACGAAAACTCAAAAATCTTCACCGGCATCTCATCGGTGTGTGTTCGTCTAATTTCTAGTCTGAAAGAGGCGTCTTTTCTTTTTTTAGATGAGGTTTGAATCTGCCAACAGTGAAAAGCAAAGTTTCGTTTGAGGGTTTTTTTTATTTAACGCAAACAAAAAAAGTCACCTTGAACTGATTGTTTGTTTTTCAGTTTAACTTTGAAGTGTCATTTTCTTTCTCCACGGTACTGATTTCTGCTTTTTATTTTTTATATTTTTTTAATTTTGGGGGAATCCTTCCATTGCAGTGGGGTAGCAGGCAGGTGCCACAGGGGGCCAGAGGAGGTTCAGGTGGGCGATCAGTCCCAGTCCAGATCTGTGTTGTGGTTTTACTGGCGGACTGAAACCCCCATCCACGTGGCCCTACACTCGCGATTCCTGACAGGAAGTAGCAGAGCGACTCGGGATTCACTTGACTCAAGGGCTGTTGGGCGATGCGCCGCGGCGTCGCGCTCAGTAGGTTTGCAGCTTTAAAGTGAAACTTTTTAAAAAAAAATATTTCACTCCAGATTAAAAGCTGATGTTGTGATTTTACAGCCGCCTCGTGTGTTTCTGTGACGACTGTTGGGTTTAATGTACCGCTGACATGCGACGCTGGGAGAACGACAATGCAAATTTAACCATTAATGCTTTGCAATCGGCTGTACTGGGTTTTACTTTTGGCTCCCTAACGCATATGAGTGGAAAGACCAAAATATTAGGGACCCCTCTCAGTGTAACCCAGTACAGTTACAACAGCGTCACAAACTACAGTCCCAATAACAATCATTCAAACATGTCAACACCTCTCTCACACACATTCAATCACAATCCAACATAAAACTCCTCCTGAAGGGAGAACTGATTACAGGGCTGTTGTATTATACTCTATGGTGGACACGTGGTGGTCATAATGTTATGGCTGATGGGTGGATAGTAGTATGAGTGTAAGATCACCAGATAAATCTGATTGGTCTTGAGAAGAATGTTCAGGAAAGGAAAGAAGAAATGCCACTTTTTTCCCATTTCAAATGTGTTGGTCACTATTGGAATGTTATAAACTGCTTTGGGGAATGTTAAATATGAATTTGTAACGTCTGAAGTGCAGAGGAAGGGCAAAGACCCTCTGAATTGTGTGTATCAAACTGGTGGCATAAAATGAAAATTCCAGCACACCTGGGCGCCCTGCAGACGTGCCACGTGTTGCAGTGTTGGCGCCTTCCGAACATTTCAGCGGTCTGCCGCGAGTGAGACAAGTCAGCCAGCCGGCGGTTGGGCCAGTGGGCGGGGTTTCACTTCACTATAACCACACCCGGCATGAACGGCTCCTCTGTCCAGCCTTCCTGTGGATGCAGGCGGCGCTTTCACTGCGTGTGTGTGTGTGTGTCCACAAGGGTACAAATGCAGCTTTGTTCACACACACGCAAAGTTTTGGCTGTGCCGGGAAGAATCTACAAACGAGGAGGTGGAAAAAAGTTTAGCAATAATCTCGGTTCTGCTGAGGAGAGACGCTAATGACATCAGTTCTTTCAATTTTATCAATT
The DNA here is from genome assembly GCA_901007715.1 of Dactylopterus volitans. Classification (NCBI taxonomy): domain Eukaryota; kingdom Metazoa; phylum Chordata; class Actinopteri; order Syngnathiformes; family Dactylopteridae; genus Dactylopterus; species Dactylopterus volitans. The sequence goes on along the minus strand of CAAKHG010027791.1, from coordinate 17,193 downwards.
CTAAAATAATAAATTCTGACAAAAAAATGCACTCAATCAGTTTCATCAACATTTCTGTTATATACATTTTCATCTCAGCTGAATCTGCACAATTATTTTAATAGCAAGAGATTGGATACCTATAGGTAAAAGATCTTAAAGGGTTAAATATATTATATTAGTGGTCACCTTTATTATCCTACTCATGAAAAATCCCCATATTGTCAGTGATGGAAAGGTGGCAAGTGTATTGAAGTCGTAAGTAAAATTCCTATGTTTAAAAGGTCATGGAATCAAAGTTAAAAGTACACCTCCTCAAACTAATCAAGTACAGATACTCAAAATGAGTATTTACAATAAGTAGCAAAATACTCTGCAACTATACTGTGATCCACTTATATACAGTATTGATAGAAACTCGGATCAGACCACCAAAATCTGCTTGGAGAAGTGTGACCATCCAGGCCACAAGCGATTTCACATAGCTATAAACTACATTGTATGATTATACACAATAATTTCTGTTGTGGGCCACTCCGCTGCTCACGCATCTCAAACATTATCTCCGAAAACTTCCAAACATTTCTGTATTCCATGGGAGCTGTGGAGCGCCCGGTGCTGCCCCCAAGTGGCCAAATGGAATCGTCACGCAAAAACAGACGGGGAAAACTTCCGCCGCCTGCGAGAGGCGCGTCAAGCGTCGCCTGTCTTTATGACACAATGTTATGACACAGAAATAGACAGTAGATCTAGAGTAAAATAACTTTTCTATGAAGTTAAACGGAATTATCTATGTCTATCAATTTTATGTCTAAATATAACCAGATGTAACTTTAAAACTGTATTTTCAGTAAGGCGTAATTTCGGTCAACTAAGATATTGGGGTCCACGGAAACCAACGCTGATAACCGATAATTGTTTTGCTAAAATTAGCAGGTAAACCCTGGCATTTTATAGTATTTATTTACACAAATATGAGAAGTGATACATAGGGATTCACAGTTAATTGTATTGTAAGTTTACGTTACAATTATCTAGTACACACGAACTTCCAGTGCAGCGCTGTCAAAACGTTTGTTTACATCGGCGTCAGTGCGCCCATTCAAGTGGCCTAGCTAAACGCGCTAGCTATGCTAACTGTTAAGGCATTTGCACACCAACTTATCGCATTAGAGCATCTTCGTGGCGTTTTAGTCCACCCGACTTACTTGAGACTAATATTAAGTTAATTTAACAGTCGTATCACTCACACAAAGAGAGCAGATGTCATGCGAAACAAGGCACTGCTGCTGTGCCGAGCTAGGTGGCTAACGAACCGTGTCCTCACCGAGGCTGTTGCATGGGTGTGTTAGGGGTGCACGAGTTTCACCATCAATGATTCTTTTGCTTATTTTCTCTCTTAACCGACCTAGTGTTTAATCTGTAGCATGCATAAACATGGTGAAATACGTTTTTGATTTTAAATTCCGTATTATCCAGAGGGACTTCCCGTGCATGCACTCTGTTTAGTGATATACACCGATCAGCCATAACATTATGACCACTGCATGTTTACCATAGAATATGATGCAACAGCCCTGCATTAGAGTTTCCCTTCAGAAGGGGTTTTATGTTTATTTTTTTATTGAAACCGTTTGAAAGAGTGTTTGACATATTTGAATTATTGTTTTTGAAATTTGTGATGCTGTTGAACTGCTCGGGGTTACACTGAGAGGCGTCCCTGAACCTTTGTCACCCTAGTGCATATGAGTAGGATGATCAAAACATTAGGGATACTTGTCAGTGCCCCTAATACAGAGAAGTGTCCCTAATATTTTGGTCATCCCATTTAACATGCATTAGGTTGCTAAAATATTAGAGGCAACTCCCTGCGTAACCCAGTACAGTTCAAAAACATCACAAATTACAGTCATCTCTCAAGCAGATTCATTAAACATTCAACATAAAACTCCTTGAGTGGAGAAATTATTGATTGAATTTACAAATGCGGCTGCAATTAAGCACAAATTATGGCTGGAATTAACTCGTGTATGTTCACATATGTCCACAGGTGTCTGATGCCAAAGGGACAGAACAGAGCATCGGCAGCTTCTGACAAGAGGATCCAAATTCAAGGCCTCTTCATCAGTAAACTTTTGCACGGTGAGATAAACTATGTGTCTCTGCATCCTTCAAACCTTCCTGAATACGCTTTAAAGTCGCTTGTTAAAAACGTCCACTCACAGTTCCCGGTAGCCATTAACCTGTAGAAACAATCTAGCCTGTTTTGATGACATCGTAAAGCTAATTCACTCATTAAATGTGAGTTTCCGAGCATTCACATTTATCAAAAAACCTTATTGAGTTTTTTGTAGGTGCGGACTAACTACTTCTGCATCCTATAAACTCCAGAAACCATTCATCTATCAAAATGTTCAGCATTTGAACGGCATTTATTCTTCCATTCAAACTTTTTAATATCTTTAAATCATATCAAGCTTTCTTTTTCTTAGAAGTGTAAATAAATGGGCATGCTTTGCCGTTGCTGATGCTAACCTTTGAGTTAATAGCCCTATCACCATGGCAACCGTGTCCCGTTAGATTGTCTGATGTCGCACACTGTATGATTTCATACAGTCAAAGCAAACTAGCAGTTTACCTCTTTTTACACACTGCCTGGCCAAAAACGTCACCGCCTGGATTTAACTGAGCACATAGCTAAGAGCCTTCCAGTGGATAACGACAGCACTGATTGGTATGTTGATTGGCAACAACTTATTTAACCCTAACTGATGCAGTGAGTAGCTTCTCATTTTTCAACAACCATGTTGGAGTACGTGTCCTGTGGTTGTGGGAAAGATGTTATTTGTTTCAGAAGGGTCAAATTATTTGCCCGCAAAGAAAACGTAAAAGGAGACTGCTCAAACTACTAAAATTGGGAGAGCTGTCCAATACATTATTAAAGCCTTGCAGGTTGGAGATGAACCTTCATCTTCCAGGAAGAAATGTGGTCGGGAAACAAATCTTGGAACGATTGTGATCGGAGATGACTCAAACGTCGGGTGAAATCCGATCATAAACAAATCAAATCTGTAACAGCGACCATGTACAGAATACATGAATCACAAAAGGCGAAAACATTCAAGCCGTAGGAAAACAACTCACCAGTGAGGCTAATCTGGAAAAGAGAGCATAAAGACTGCAGCAGTGGAAGAAGGTCATGCGGTCTGAGTTCAGGGTGGCCCTGTTGTAGAGCAATGGATCAGGTTAAGAAGAGGCGGAAGGAGTGTGGCTCCCATCATGCTTGGTGCCGACCAGATTCAGCAACATGATCAGGCCCGCTGACCACCTGAATAAACTGAAGAACCAGGTTTTTCCCATCATTGGATCTTTTTTTTTCTTCCCTGATGTGGGCCAGAATATCCGAGGATGAAAATCCCAGGATTCATCAGGCTCAAATTGTGAAAGAGAGACTTTAAGCAGCTGTCCGACTCGCCTATCGAGATCAGAATCTTGGCAAAACGATGACTCGACAAAAGCGTGCCGTAATGGAAATTAAAGGTGTTCCACTGAAATATTAGAGTGTGACTTTTTTGGGGAGGCAGTGTTTAAGAACGTCCTTAAGCCTTAGTGCTTAAGGACGTTTTTGTTTTTTTAACTGTGTGACATCGGAAAGTTAGCACGCTGATTTACTGACTTTAACATACATGAACTGGCTCCCACTCGTCGGCCCCTAATTGTGCTGCTAACTGGACACAAATCACCAAAAACATTCAACATGTGGCGCCAAAGAAGTTGAAGTGCTTCTGCATAAGTGGCCTTTTCTCTCTTAGTCCTAAGAAACCTAGATAGAGCATTCAGTTCCTCGCCATTCATTGGCTCCCACAACACATTTTTGGCCGCCGTCTTTGGAAAAGAGGTGACAATGTGGTGAAAATTGTTTACTTTTTTAATCTGCATTAGAATTATTGATTCATCCAGCTTGTTAGAAACCTGTTCATTGAGTAATGTGGTCCTGTCCTCTTTTTGCCAGCATGCCTGCTGAACGCAAGCGCTCGGTAAACATGGATGAGAAAGACGTCAGTTCCTTCAGCGCCAAGGAGAAGGAGAAGGATCGAGACGGCGAGAGAAGACCCGCAACCGCGCGGGACAAAGCCAAAGACGAGGCCAAGATGAGCGGGAAAAAAGACGGCGGCAAGGAGGAGAAAAGGAAGCGCCTGGAGGAGGAGAAGAAGAAGAAGGAGGAGAAGGAGCGCCGGAAGAAGGAGGAGGAGAAACAGAAGGCGGAGGAGAAGCAGAAGCAGAAGGAGGAGGAGGTGAAGAGGCAGCAGGAGGAGCAGGAGAGGAAGCTGCAGGAGGAGGAGGCCAAGCGGCAGCGGGAGGAGGAGGCGGCGCTGCTCAAGTAAGTGACGGCAAACGGTGACCATTCATATTGGGCGTGGGTTTCTCCTCTTTAATGCGTGACCCCATCAGCATCAGCACGAGCTTCGACTGTTCTTCCTGGTGTCCCATCACACAACAACAGCAACAACAGTCAAACACACATGTAGACACTAAAACCACAGAAACGAACAAAAAAAAGAAATTCACACAAAAGAGGAACAACACTGAAATTGTGTCAGTAAACACAAAAGCGTGTTTATATCAGAATTTATATCAGAATTTATATCAGAACTTCATCTGACGCGCAGGGACTGAAAGGAAGCGTCGCAGTCGCTCTTGCGAAACACACCGATCAGCCATAAGATTACGACCACCGCATGTTCACCATAGAATATAATGCAACAGCATTGCAGCAATCAGGGCTGTTTTATGTTGGATTGTGATTGAATGTGTGGGAGAGAGGTGTTGACATATTTGAATGATTGTTACTGGGACTGCAAATTGGGACGCTGTTGGACTGTACTGGGTTACACTGAGAGGGGTCCCTAATATTTTGGTCATCCCACTCGTGCATTTGGGTGACAAAGATTCAATAAAAATTCAACATTAAACTCGTCCGAAGGGAGAATTTATTGCAGGAATGTTGATTTATATTCCTCTGGTAAACATGCAGTGGTCATAATGTTATGGCTGATTGGTGTATCTATGCACCCAGGCAGGCTCTTGACCAATCACACAACCCTCAAAAACACCAAACGCAGTACAAGTACTGCGTCTCATCTTCCTCTTCCCGATCTTGTTTCTGCAGGGAGAAAGAGGAGGGGCATCAGCTGCACCAGGAGGCCTGGGAGCGCCATCAGTGCAGGAAGGAACTCCGCAGCAAGAACCAGAATGCTCATGAGGGTCGGCCCGAGGAGGCCTTCTTCAGCCGCCTGGACTCCAGCCTGAAGAAGAACACCGCCTTCGTAAAGAAGCTGCGCACGCTCACCGAGCAGCAGCGGGACTCGCTCTCCAACGACTTTGCCTCGCTCAACCTCAGCAAGTACATCGGCGAGGCGGTGAGCTCCGTGGTGGAGGCCAAGCTCAAGATCTCCGACGTCGGCTGCGCCGTCCACCTGTGCTCCCTCTTCCACCAGCGCTACGCCGAGTTTGCCCCTCTGCTGCTGCAGGCATGGAAGAAGCACTTTGAGGCCAGGAAGGAGGACAAGGCCCCCAACGTGAGCAAGCTGCGCACGGACCTGCGCTTCATCGCCGAGCTCACCATCGTCGGCCTCTTCACGGACAAAGAGGGCCTCTCGCTCATCTACGAGCAGCTAAAGAACATCATCAGCGCCGACCGCGAGACGCACACCCACGTGTCAGTGGTGATCAGCTTCTGCAAGCACTGCGGCGACGACATCGCCGGTCTGGTGCCCCGCAAAGTCAAACTGGCGGCCGACAAGTTCGGCCTGGTCTTCCCTCCGAGCGAGATCATCAGCACGGAGAAACAGCAGCCCTTCCAGAACCTTCTCAGGGAGTACTTCACATCGCTGACCAAGCACCTGAAGAAGGACCACCGGGAGCTGCAGAACATCGAGAGGCAGAACAGGTGAGAGCCAGACCACCTTCCCAGCCTATTCTGTGCCCTCAGTGTAACCCAGCACAGTCCAGCAGGGTCACAAACTACAGTCCCAATAACAACCATTCACACATGTCAACACCTCTCTCACACACATTCAATCAGAGTTCAACATCAAACTCCTCCTGAAGGGAGAACTGATTGCAGGGCTGTTGTATTATACTCTATGGTGGACACGCGGTGCTCATAATGTTATGGCTGGTGAAGAGAAGACAGAAGACACCGTGAGCGCTCCTAAAATGTGAAGCCGAAGCGTCTCTCTCTTCCTCTGGTGGCTGTGACCGGCTGCAGTCTCGGCGACAAGCCCCACAGGCGAGACCGGGCGAGATGGGGCGAGATGGGGTGTGCTCAGGGTGGCACCACTTGGACCACACTACTATATCTCTTGTTCTCTTCATAAAACTTTGTCTCAGAGATGGTTTTTGTCTTTTCAAGTCGTGTTTAATCGCACCCATTTTTGTTCCAGATTTAGTTTTGGTTATTTGATGCTTTACAAAGGGGGCGTGACTTCATTATTTACAGCTGAGTGAAATACCAGAGGTGGTGGAGGCGAGTATGGGCTCCTGTTCAGGGTTTGTGTATTTCAGAGGACGTGTAACATTAACCCTCTGTAACTTCTGTCGTCTGTTGTTACCCATAAAAATGGGTTCTGAAATGTTGAACTGGTCCTTGATTGAGGTGGGCGGGACTTCGACACAGTGGGCACATTTCCCGATCGCTACCGTGCAGCCTCCGAATCACATCACCAGTGCAAGAAGGCCGCGTCCATATCATATCCAGGACATGTTGTTGTCCAGCTTATGTCCAGTCTGCATCTCGCTCTTCACCCCAAGTATGTTTGCTCCTCCTCAGGCGAATCTTACATTCCAAAGGGGAGCTGAGCGAGGACAGGCACAAGCAGTACGAGGAGTTTGCCACCTCCTACCAGAAGCTGCTGGCCAACACTCAGTCCCTGGCTGACCTGCTGGACGAAAACATGCCCGAGTTACCTCAGGACAAGACCGTGCAAGAGGGTGCGTGTGTGCGTGTGTGCGTGCGTGTGTGTGTGTGTGTGTGTGTGTGTGTGTGTGTGTGTGTGTGCGTGTGCGTGCGTGTGTGTGTGTGTGGCCTTCTTCTCCAGAGTCAGTGTTAGATTTAAAGCACTCCTGTGAGCTGAACATCTCCGTGTGTGTCATCCCTCTGCTCTCTCAGAGCACGGCCCCGGCATCGACATCTTCACCCCCGGCAAGCCCGGAGAGTACGACCTGGAGGGCGGGATCTGGGAAGACGAGGATGCCCGTAACTTCTACGAGAACCTGGTGGACCTGAAAGCGTTCGTCCCGGCCATCCTCTTCAAGGACAACGAGAAGGGCAGCCAAGGAAAAGACAAGGATGAGGCCAAAGGTAGATCGGAAGTCCTCAGATAGATGAAGACTCAGGTTCCCTGCGCGTACCCTCTTCAGGTCCTCAAAGTCGGTGTAAATGTCAACTCATAGTCTCAAAGATCAACAGGTTTTTGTTCCTGAGAGGTCAAAGGTCGCGGTCACAGAACCTCACAAAACACATTCTTGGCAATAATTTTCCATGTTACACACTGATTAAGACAAACGTCCACACAAATGTCTAAAAGTATACAAGGATATGATGTGACCTGATTACAGGTCCCTAAACTTTTAATCATCATACTCGTATGCATTAGGGGTGACCAGAATATTAGGGACCCCTCCCAGTATAACCCAGTACAGTCCAGCAGCGTCACAAACTACAGTCCCAATAACAATCATTCAAACATGTCAACACCTCTCTCACACACATTCAATCACAATCCAACATAAAACTCCTCCTGAAGGGAGAACTGATCGCAGGGCTGTTGTATTATACTCTATGGTGGACATGTGGTGGTCGTAATGTTATGGCTGATAGATGTAAATGCAATGCTACGTGTTAAGGGCAGACATGGATGTTAACTGCTGCTTGTCTGGTTGGTGGAGGAACTCCACTGTTAGGCAGTAATTCCCAGTTTTTGACCGCTGCTGCTGCTTGTTTGGCTCAGATGGCAGAGAAGGGAAGGAGGGAGCCAGTTCCACAGAGGAGCTGGAGCTGGAGCTGGAGGTTCTCGACATCACGGACGAGCCTCTGGAGCTGGAAGGCCCAGATGAGGCTGAAAACGAAGAACTGGCCAAAAAGCTGTTGGACGAGCAAGGTAAACGTGAATCTAAGAGTGCTTCTCTCCGTTTCTAAACCACAAAGAAACAAGCTAATTTAAAGATCTGGAACCACATACAAGAATGCTTTCATTTTCCTCCTCTTATCATGGTTAATGCCTTTTGTTCGGTGTGAATTTCATTTTTACGCGTATTTACACACATTTTGTCTACGCGCAGAACAAGAGGACGAGGAGGCCAGCACCGGATCGCACCTGAAGCTGATCGTGGACGCCTTCATCCAGCAGCTGCCCAACTGTGTCAACAGAGACCTCATAGACAAGGTGAGCAGCAACGTTCCGCCGCTTCAACGGCTCCACTTAGCTTTTAAGACAAAACGCAGATGTTGGAATGGCATCTTGTAAACAAAATGATACTATGGAAGTGTGGGCATGGGTTTGCTGGCTTGTTGATATAACCGCGCCACGGACGTAAATTTGTAAATTAATGAGCAACTGCTTGGACTCCTACAGGCTGCCATGGACTTCTGCATGAACATGAACACCAAATCCAACCGGAGGAAGCTCGTCCGAGCGCTCTTCACGGTCCCCAGGCAGAGGTGAAGGCGGGAGAAGAGCTGTACATCATGTTGAATCACTCGCGGCAGAATGAGTAGCTTCCACTGTAAAACACAACATGTGCAACGGCTGTGTGGCAAAGCTTCTGTAGGGACTAGAGCATAACTGAAGAAAAAAACACCTCAGTGTTTACTAAGGTTCAAACTTGGAGGATGTCATGGTGACTGACACCACCGGGAGGCGCCGTGCTGATCATCGATGGCATGAACAGCACTGACAGTTTCTCCTCTGGCAGGTTGGATCTTCTGCCCTTCTACTCGCGCCTGGTGGCGACCCTTCACCCCTGCATGTCAGACGTGGCCGAGGACCTCTGCTCCATGCTGAAGGGAGACTTCAGGTTCCACGTAGGTTTCCATGGTTACAATTCTGCAACGAGAAACCATTTGATTTTCACTGTGTGAAACCTGTTGGTCCTTTTTTCCCCTCCATGTTTTCCGCCGGTCATTTAATGGCTGCGTGTTTGACTGCGGCTGTGTTTTTCTGCAGGCGCGAACAGAAGGTGGAGGTTGAACTGTAAAATCATCATTTTCTTGTTCTTGTGTAGATTCGCAAGAAGGACCAGATCAACATCGAGACCAAAAACAAGACGGTGCGATTTATCGGGGAACTGGCCAAGTTCAAGATGTTCTCAAAAACGGACACCCTCCACTGTCTCAAGGTGGGTGCGTTATCGCGGAGTCTGACAGTGTCGATACTCTCACAGCTTTGTAAATGTGCGTGCGCTTTTCCAGTTAGTATAAACACACACACACACACACACAAGTATAACTGGTCTGTGTTTTACCTCAAGCCTCGAGTGTGTGTGTGCGTGTAGCGTGTGTGTGTTGTGGTATGAGAACATGCAAGCTGCCAAACCCACATTTCTTTGGCAAGAGTGGCAGGAGAAGTCTGCAGCGCAGCGCTCATGTGGTGGTTTAAGGGAAGACGATCCAGTGATGAAAGCAGGGTGGATGTGCAGTACAGCGGTGCAAATATTCTGTGAAACTGCAACTACATGCTCTTAAAGTACAAATCACACCCCAAAGGCTCTGGGCTAGTTGCCTTTCTAGGCTCCAGCCACTTTTTTTTTAACTCTGATCTTTTCTTGAAGATTTAGCAAGGAAATTAGTCTGAAACTGCAAAGTTTGGGACGGCAGGTGCTGAAGGACACGGCTGAAGCGTTAACATCTGCGTTGACCCATCTTTGATTGACTGTGTCCGAACAGATGCTGCTGTCCGATTTCACCCATCACCACGTGGAGATGGCCTGCACCCTGCTGGAGACCTGCGGTCGCTTCCTCTTCAGGTCGCCGGACTCTCACCTGCGCACCAGCGTCCTACTGGTCAGTCTACATGAAAGGGAAAATACAGCCGGCAAACAAATTGTACTTACTAGTCTGCAAGGTGCCTAATAAGTATTCTGCTGCTGTAGCCCATCAGCTTGAAGGTTGCAGAAGAGATGCTCTTCTGCAGACCTCACTTGTAACAAGTGGTTAGTTAAGTAACCGTTGGAACCAGTCCAGCAATTCTCCTCTGACCTCTGACCTCTGGCATCAACAAGGGATCTCCTCCCAGAGAACTGAGCATCACTGGGTGTCTCCTCTTTGTGGGACCATCCTCTGTAACCCCCTAGAGATGGTTGTGTGTGAGAACCCCAGTAGATCAGCAGCTGCTGGGACACTCAGACCAGCAACCATGACACCTTCAGAGACACTTGAACCACCTTTCTTCTCCGTCCTGATGCTGGTTGGAGCTTCAGCTGATCCTCTTGACCACGTCTGAATGCACTGAGAATCCAAACAGAAAAAGGAGTTTATCGCTGGAGGCGGAGCTTTGTAGACTGACACAACAAATCAATTGTTATTTTGTTGTTTTTAAAAAGACTCGTTTTTGAGCCTTGATTAGGCTTCTACTATAATAGAATACTATAAAATGAACCGCCCAAGACAAGTGAATTGTTTATCGCATTTGTTTGTATGATAAGCTAAAATGACATGATGGTGACATCCTGACCCGCCCCTCGCTGTGGCATCCATTTTGTTACTTTGTGAGAAGTGCACATGTCCTACAAGCTAGTTGGTATCAGGCCTCCTTCGTGATATTTGGAGGAACCACTGAGAATGTTGTCTGTCTGTGTTTTTGTCAAATCTGCACTCCAGGAGCAAATGATGCGCAAAAAGCAGGCGCAGCATCTGGACGCCCGCTACGTGACCATGGTGGAGAACGCCTACTACTACTGCAACCCGCCGCCCATGGAGAAGACGGTGAAGAAGAAGCGGCCGCCGCTGCAGGAGTACATCCGCAAGCTTCTCTACAAGGACCTGTCCAAGGTCACCACGGAGAAGGTGCTGAGGCAGATGCGCAAGCTGCCCTGGCAGGACGCCGAGGTCAAGAGCTACCTGATCTGCTGCATGGTCAACATCTGGAACGTCAAGTACAACAGCATCCACTGCGTGGCCAACCTGCTGGCCGGCCTGGTGGCCTACCAGGAGGACGTGGGCATCCACGTGGTGGACGGTGTCCTGGAGGACATCCGCCTGGGCATGGAGGTAAACAGAGGAAGTTCACTGATGGGTGTTATGTAACATCGCTTGTGTATCTGTGTGTGGGACGCTCAAGTTAGGAGCAGCAAAAGAGCCCGAAGCCAAACAAAGCCAGATTCTAATCCTGATTGAGGTTTGGTGACAGCTGCCGGGGAGAAGGAATTCATGTTGACATCCGAGAACGCGTCTGTGACAACCCCAAGCTGAAGTCGCATGTTCTCACATGACACTGTTGCATCAGACTTTAGCAGCAGCAGCAACGGCAGAGCTGCAGCGTGAAGTAACGTTGAAATCAGCTCCAAACCCTTCGCTTTACAAATCACTTATTGCAGGACTGTTGCGTTATGTTCCGCGGTAAACAGGCGGTGGTTTTAATGTAATGGCTGATCGGCGTCCACGTCAAGTCAGCCATTTTTCCTGGTAGTACTCTCGTAGTTTTCCTCAAGTGAAATGTTACGTACATGTTCTGGAATCTTCTGAAACTGCTGCGCGGTGCCTAGAGTCTGGGATGTGAGTCTGTCCCCTGACACTGTCCCAGGTCAACCAGCCCAAGTTCAACCAGCGGCGCATCAGCAGCGCCAAGTTCCTGGGCGAGCTCTACAACTACCGCATGGTGGAGTCGGCCGTCATCTTCCGCACCCTCTTCTCCTTCATCTCCTTCGGGGTGAACCAGGACGGCAGCCCCAGCACCCTGGACCCGCCCGAGCACCTGTTCCGCATCCGCCTGGTCTGCACTTTGCTGGACACGTGTGGCCAGTACTTCGACCGCGGCTCCAGCAAAAGGAAGCTGGACTGCTTCCTCATCTACTTCCAGGCACGTCTGCTCCCAGTGCACCTTCTCAGCCACCATGTCACCATAACCTCCTCACATCCAGCTCTTTGTAGAAGATGCAGTCTTCTGCGTTTGCTGTATGTTGTTGTTAGACAACCAGAAGCACAGTCCACCTCTCTCATGAACTCGGATCTTCTCACCGGAGGGTTCACACCTCCCTCAGGGTCATGGCAGACGTGGCCTAAACGCTTAGAGGAGCTGGATCTGGAAGGTTATGGCGCCTCTCCACTACATTTTTTTTTCATTTTTTAAACAAAAAAAGTGCAGTTATTTCCCAAAAGAGCTGATAGCTATTATTTTGTTGGAAACAGTTCTCAACAATCCTCTGGTTCAAGTAATATTTTCAGCGGTGGGTGAAGCTGCATTTCTTGCAGCAGGGCCGTGCACTGGAGTGTGTGTGTGTGTGTGGTGTGTGTGTGTGGTGTGTGTGTGTGTAACAAAAGGAGTCACCCAGTGGCTCATTGATGCGTGTTGTTTTTGGTCATAAACTTAGCTCTGTAAAGGGGAGCAGTACTGACAGTAGTTTTCACTTTTTCTTGTTATTTATATATATATATATATATATAAATACAGAACATCACTTGACTCGTCCTATGAAAAGTTAAATTTACTTCAGTTTTTAAAAATTATCTGATTATGAAGGATTTTGATACCACCACTCGGGGGCGCCAACGCCAAGTGATTCCGCCACCTTGCGTAGTCAACCAAGCCTCCACAGTGAGTTTTTGTGTGTGACCGTGTGTGTGTGTGTCTGCAGCGCTACATCTGGTGGAAGAAGAGCGTGGACGCCTGGACCAAGGACCACCCGTTCCCCATCGACATCGACTACATGATCAGCGACACCCTGGAGCTGCTCAGGCCCAAGATGAGGCTCAGCTGCTCCCTGGACGAGGCCACCAAGCAGGTCGCCGACCTTGAGAGGGAGGTGCTCGTCAAGCTAGGTATGAGTGACAGAGGGCGCGCGCTCGCCGCGGGCTGCCGCCTACATCCGGCGTGCGATTGCCACATGTGTAAAGATTGCGGGCGTTTGCGCGGCAGCCCGTCCCGCTGGTTGAGCCGCTCTCTGTGGCGCCGGCCGAGCAGCATTCCCTGGCGCGTGGGAGGACGATGACGGCGCTGCATCACTCCTCACTCCTGCTTTATCTGACTGACATGTACAGCTAATCCAAACACTCGCATACCTGACGCAGTCGCTCAGTGGAGAGGAGTTTCCCTCTGCGTAGTTTATTTAGGCAGCTCGCCCAAACGGATTTGTCCAGTCCCACAATATTGCCCTCGTAGTCACGGAAATGGAAATGCGGTCGTCGGCTATTGCGCGCGATCACTTGCGATTCGTCCTGTGGGTAAAGGTGTCATATGTGAGAATTGTGTTTGTTTTGATTGTCAGTCAGCAAAACAAGCAGTTTAAGCATACACACCATAAAGCCTTAAACTTTCTATATCGTGTTATTCTTGTAATTGGTGTAAGATGTAAATGTTAATCACCATAATATTAACATTGATGATTATGGGGACTGTAATTTGCCACGCTGTTAGACTGTACTGGGATACACTGAGAGGTGTCCCTAATATTTTGTCAACACAATGAATATGAGTGTGGTGGCCAAAATATTAGGGACACCTATCAGCATAACCCAGTGAAGTTCAACAGCATCACAAATTACATCCTGTTTTCCTCCTTATGCACGATTCCTTAACAGAAGTCTGTAAATGCCTGTGCAACTTGCAGTATTTCATTCAGAGCGGCTGTCAGTCATGAAGCCCCGCCCCTTTCCAGTGCATGAAATAGCTACCTTAAACCAAATCAGAAAAATGAACACTTGAGCACACGTCTAAACTACCTGAAATGACAGAAACCATCTTAGAGAAAAAAATTATATGAATAGAAGATAATTTAGTTTGTCCCAAGTACCACCCACTAACATAAAGGAGGCGGGGTTTATCAGCTGTACTGCAGCCAGCCACCAGGGGGAGATGGAGAACTTTTGCCTTCACTTATGAGGAGCTGTCATGCTGTCTAACTGACAAATGTCGATGGTGTGGAGGCCGCCTTTGTCTCACCTTCATCTATTGGCCATTCATTGATCTGTTGTGGATATATTGATATATCAGCAGTTGGAAAACTTAATGTTGCTGCCCAACGCGAGTGCATCACCCGACCTGAAAGTGATCCCGATGAGAATTAGATTCAGAACATTTCAACGATAACTGATAGGAAACAGATCTGTTCACATTCAGCGGTTCATAAATCTTCAAACTAGGTGTTTGAGTTCTGTATTAAAATAGGCTTTTTTTTTCTTTTTCTTTTTATTAAGCATATGTCTAAACTGGGTGTGTAATCACTTTGCTGCACTTTTGGCCTGAGCGCTGCTGCACAGCGTGATGACAGATTTCATGCACGAAAGTCCGCCGCAGGAAAGAAAGAAAGAAAGAAAGAAAGAAAGCAAGCAGGTGTATCTCACCCCGCAGCCTGATAGCCTGATTAGCGCTTTGGCTTTGTTGAACCGTTTCACGGTGTCGACATGGAATATGCAGAGACAAATGGAAGCCGCCGGCTCCGCCCTCTTGACAGCTGGCTGGAGGCAACAGCAGCAAGACGCCCTCGTATCTGCTCGCTGAAAGTAGCAATGTCGCAAAAATAATCCACTACAAGCGAACGCTGCGCAATGAATATCCTACTTATGTGCAAGAATGCTATTAGCTGAATGTGAATATCCGACGTTATAGTTATATTTGGTGTTACTGTGAAAGGCTGAATATGCGGCAACAAAATGTCAGTTTGGTCCCAACCTTTTTCTTGAGGAAGCAGCCTGGAACAAATAAACATAACTTGCAACTATGAATAAACACGGTCGTGTTCTTGATTGGGTCAAGCATGGAACAGTTTTGGAAGAACAGCTAAACTTAACTGCAAGCCCAGTTCCAAAAAAGGTTGGGGCGCTGTGTTAAATGTCGATAGAAAAAAAAATGTGATGATTTAGAAAACACGGATCTACTCATCTTGTCCAGCATAGACAGCATAGTTTTCCACTCTCCCGTTCTTGACACCTTCAGTAGTGTAAAGACTGTACAGCAGCGTTAACGGCGAGGTCATTGGGTTGACATGTTAACAGCGAGGTCATTGGGTAGACATGCAGCCGCCGTTAGCAATTAGCTGCTTGAGGGATGAGTATTACCCTATAAATGCAAGATATCAGCTCCAAAGGTGATTTTACGTGTTCACAAGGTGTTTCCACGGTGTTTGAGAAATACTGATTAAAGTAGTTTACTCAAAAGAACACAGTTATTTTGTGTGTGTGACAGAGAGCGAGAGGGAGAGAATGGAGAAGAGAGAGTGATTGATGAGGGTGTTGGAGGCCCCCGAGCCAAACGGCAGCGCTATTGCTTTATCTTTCAAGCGTTGACCCGGATCAGGCGTTCCTCAGGGCCCTGAGTCAAACCACACCTGATCTTCTACTCCAGGCAGGCAGCCGGCCTGACTTCATTTCTCTGCTGTCACCACGCGGCCGCGCAATTATCAGGCTCTGGAATTAGTTCCTTATTCAGCGTTTGGCTCTGTTGATAACTGCGGCTTCCATTTGATGAGGTGAAGCTGTTTTTCGAGGGTTTGATAGTGGTCATGACCGTGTGTGTGTGTGTGTGTGTGTGTGTGATGAGCATTCTGAATATGAACATAAAGATTGCATTTCCATGTCACATCGCCCCTCGTCTGGCGCGCCCTCATGCAGCAGCGTGCGATTTTGTCAAAGGTCTCGCCATGGAGAAGGACGGCCGCTCGAGTGCCATGAGCGAAGGGGAGGGGCTGGATGAGGAGGACGACGACGGCGACGACGACGAGGAGGGCGGCGCCGAGACCGAGGAGCAGTCGGGCAACGAGAGCGAGATGAATGAGCAGGAAGAGGATGTGAGTGAAGTGACATCATGGGATGACGTGACCAGCAGCATCCCGCTTAACCAAACCCCGCACATCCAAAATGGCGGAATTCCCAACTTTTCCTGTATTTCTCTCCTCCACAGGAAGCGTCTGAAAACGAGGAGGAGGAGCGGGAGGAAGAGGACGAGGAGAACACCGACTATCTGACAGACTCCAACAAAGAAAACGAGACCGACGAGGAGAACAACGTAAGAGCGGCCGCGGTGACGCGAAGCGCTGCAGCTCGTCCGAAGCGGAAAGCCTCTCCTGATTGGCCGAATCGGACGAATCACACACGAGCGCTTTGAGCTTCTCGACGGCATGTGAGAGTGTTTTAACTGAAAGATCTGGACCTAACCTGTCTCTGTAGGAGGTGACCATCCGTGGCGGCGGGCTGAAGCACGTGGCGTGCGCCGAGGACGAGGACTTCATCCAGGCCCTGGATAAGATGATGCTGGAGAACCTGCAGGTACGATGAGCTCCGTGTCTCGCCATGCGTGGGACGTCCAGGTTTTAGACCTCCGCCCAGGACAGTGGAGCCTGATGTGGTTCAGTCCATCACGGCGGCCTGCATTCGATGTGTAAGTCCGCAGAATCTTTAAAACGACAGCGGACCAGAGAGTGAAAAGTCAGTACGACTCATGTAGTTACCATGGCAACACTTGTGGGAAACACACCAGGTTGAAAAACAGCCAGCCTGTTTTAAGAAATATCTGCTCTTCCAGGCCAAATAATTATTTATGCCTGAAGAAATGATAAGAAAACAGGGCTTTGAGTGGCAGGAGACTTGGATAAATAAAGTCTGTGTGTGTGTGTGTTTCAGCGGTTGTCTGCCGACCAAAGAAAGTCCCGACGTGACTCTTCTTCTCTCTGTGAAAGTTGCACATTTCTGTCCTCGCAGCAGCGCAGCGGCGAGACGGTGAAGGTGCACCAGCTGGACGTGGCCATCCCCCTGCAGCTGAAGAGCCAGCTGAAGAAGGGCGGCTCGGGGCAGCAGTGCATCGCCGAGGGCGACGCCGACATCTCTGACACCATGCAGTTCGTCATGCTCACGCGCAAAGGAAACAAGCAGCAGGTAGAGTGGCGCTTCGTAACGCCGCCGCCTCTCTATACACACACACACACACACACACACACACACACACACACACACACACACACACACACACTTTTCCACTCTTTTTCACTCTTTTCCAAGATGATTCC
>CAAKHG010027788.1:7352-28899 GCA_901007715.1 Dactylopterus volitans | reverse complement strand
TCCATTAGGGTTGGCTGCTGTGCTATTACAGGGGTCAGCTAAGTGTTTGTGTGTGTGTGTGTCTGTGTGTGTGAGTGTGTGCGCGCGTGTGTGTTTGCGTGTGTGTGTGTGTGTGTGTGTGTGTTCAAAACGAGTCATAAATCTCAGCGGCGGACTGAGCAAGTTCATCCCGGCGCGCGTCCGTGTGCGTGCGTGTGTGTGTGTGCGCGCGTGTGTGTGTGTGTGTGCGCGTGTACTCACCGTGAGTGTAGATGTTGCCCAGTTCATTGTGCAGGTAGAACAGGCTTCTGATGCAGTCCTGCACGGAGGAGATCGGCCGGTATCCCGTTAAAACATACTTATTAAACTGTAGATGTGGAGGTGAGCTCGCCCAGTCCAGCAGCCTGGGTCCATTTAAAAATGCCATAGCAAACACGACCGTTAAAAGGACGCCGCCGAAGAAGTAGAAAACAGACTGTACACCTATATACACGTTTAATAAGATTACAGCGGCTAAAACCTTGTGGGATACCATTGGTGTTTATTGAGGAGGGTTGACGTTGTGCTGTTAGCCGCCTAGCTCGCCGCTAGCATTCGAGTCTCAGCACAAACCGGCGACGGGGGCTCCGCGCCGGCGCTGTGGGCTCTGGACCGCCGGGACCTGCGTCAGTGTCATCCGCGGGGCTGGAGGCAGACGCGGCCAGCCACGTACATGGTGCGAGCTCAATGTGTTCGGCATCTAAAAAAATGTCAGTGCGGCACCTGGACACCGCGGCGGGCTGAGAGGCGAGACGTCGCTCGTCATGTTCGGGCCACTTCCTCATTAGTTAGCATTCCGGCGCGGCGGCGGCGGCGGAGGCGGCGGCGGCGGCGGCGGCGCAGGCTCGTCCCGGGCGAGGATGCTGTGCGCGCGCGTCCATCCAGCTCCGGATGATGCTGCCGAGACCGGCGGCGGTCGGATGTCGGGAGGACGAGTCCGTCAAAACCAAAAGCGGGGCTCTTCTCTCTCTCTCTCTCTCTCTCTCCGTGTGCGGGATTCACATGCTCGGATTAGGTCGGGTCAGTTGAGAGGCGGCCCGATGGCGGTTCGGGTTTTTCGCGATGCTGTCGGGAGGCAGATGAGGAGCGGAGGTTTCGGGAAGGACTGGTGGAGGCTAGCAAAGCCGGGCTACCGCCGTTCTCTCTCTGTGGCCGTGGAGCAGCAGGAGCCGGCTGACGACCAACACACGCGCCTCGCTCCGCGCAGGTTATATTTAGTTTCTTCTACATCGGATCCAGTTACTTCCACCATTATTTTTGGGCCGATTGTATTCCTTGACATGCAGAGTCTTCCCCCGGCGGCCTTAGGTCCCCTGCAACGCCTCAACACAGCTGTGAAGTTACGCAACCGTCGCCCGACCGCACATCCGGTCATCCTTATCAAAATAAAAGCGACCAACCCGCGCTCATGAAACGCTTGAGTTTAAGCCTTCACGTTCAAAGTAATGAAATACGCAATAAACAGTGGTGGGCAGAAATGTGGGTACTTATTTTAGCTGCTGTGTAACTATATCACTTATTTAATTAGAGGCACAGCAGTATTCCTTCAATGAAAACACAAATACACCACCTGTTATGCTAACAGTACTGTCCAGATCATCGTCACATCGGCCCCGTCTGCACACCAGCCTGATACTTTCCCTTTAGTTTCACTATCGGTTTCTCTGTTTCTGACTTTCATCAGAGAAAAAAAAAAACTTAAGCACCCGGAGAAGTAGATCAACACCACTAGGAAATATTAAAAGTCTAAAAGTGAATACTGTCACATCACCATTTTATTTTACCAGACTGCTACCTCATAATCTCGAGTGGTTATTTCAGTCTTACATTGAATATGCAGTATTTGAGAGCTTGATGACAATGGCAAAAGTAGGTTTTGTGATAAGAACTAATACTTTTTCTAAAGTTTTCCATCCACCTTGGGGAAAATCTGAGCTGAGATGTTCAAGAACATTGCTGGTTCTTGAACATCTGGGAATATGACAACAGTAAAAGCACCATCTAGTCCTTCATCCATGGTTTGAATGCGGATCTACATGATCTACAGATCAGATCTGTGCACTCTAGTTGTAATATTGCTGTCCGCAGTGTTTCTCTCATCTCCTCATGCATTCATAAATAAGGCAAGTTAAGAGATAAAAAAAAAAAGCTCCAGTCAACATATTTTCATCAGCATGGGGCAATGGTGAAGCCAGATGTTCACTCAGTAAGTTAATTTGTGCACTCTTCTGTTCAGTATAGCTAAAAAATGGAAACATGTTTCAAACAAGGGGTAGAATTGCTTTTATGCTTCCATACTTCCTGCCTTGCACGCTGTGTACATACCTAAGTTCTTGCTTGCTGACACTCTGTATGCCGTTTGGCTTGTTTAATCATCAGCCCGAAATAAGACCATAAAGGCTCCATGTGATCATTGTGTTGAATTTGTGGTGCAAATTTTGTAACAAATTTGCAACCACATTACACAAACCAATAGACACACACCTGGGGCTTTAAGTCCTTGTGGGAATGGGGTCCCAGGACAGCTGCTGAAAAATACGGCTTTGACTTGAAAATTGACTGTTCGAAACGTGACTTTTACTTTGAAGCCAAGATCCTTGAACTTCTGGTCTGGTCCGGGTCGACAACGAGCAGTTTGATACCACTTGACTTTCCTTGTAAATGTCACCACTGACTGAGATTACAACTGCCTTTGAAGCCACCGGAAATATCGCAATCATTACCAGAGATCCTGTGAATGACAAATTTGTAAATTACTAATGACAAAGAAGATGCTCCTCAGTGCAAAAGAATCAGCCGTCTTTTGACCGTGGCAAAGTGATTCCGACAAGCCCTGTAAAATTGTTACAAAGCATACAGAATTTTCTGAAAATATTACATATTCAGTTATTGAGACGTTTTTCCGTCAACATTATTATAGGCATGTAAATTACAGAGTTCCATCATCAGCAAATCTGTTACCTCATAAAATTCAAGTTCACCCGACCTCTTCCAGTCATTGATGCAATGCTGTGGGTGGATGTGATTTTGCGACTGCTTTCCAAAGGAAAGAAACAATGACTAGAATTCCTCTGTGATGTGTCAGCGCTCACAGTTGCAGTTGTACAGCTGCGTGCTGAAAACTGAAGCTCTATGAATGAATCACACCCAGAGACGTGAAAATGTAGATGCGATGCGCTATTTCGTGCTCAGTGCTTGCCATTGTAGGGTAAATTTTGTGTCAGTCATGTGCAAAAGGTGCAGACACCGAGACAATCCCGACTGAGGCTTGGAAACAAAACGCTCCGGGGGAGCACGTGAAGGCAGCAGGTGATGCGGTGTAATCTTGTAATGGGCGAGGAGTGTTGAGGATGTGGATGAGTCAGCTCACCTTCACCTCTCACCCCTCTCCGCTGCTCGGGCCTGCTGACACGCTGCCTCCGACACCCTCACTGCTTTAGGACAGTGGCAAACAAGACCCTCCTCTCTGCAGACCAGCTCACATGTTGTGAAGATGCAGGTAAAATATCAACCGGGAAACTAGTAGGCACTGCATTCAAATCACACTTGCATGCATTCCATTACACTTGCATGCATTCCATTACACTGCATGATTCTTACAGTTTCTAGTTGAATTGATAATCATTAAAATATATGTGCTGCTGTTCTGTCCGTTTAGTACTGATATAATTGTATTGTCTACAAAGCCACTGATTTTTGTGGTGCAATCTATATTTGGAAATGAATTTGGTATTAATGAGTAAATAGTTTTTCTCATGCATTAAATGGTCAGGGTCTACTTTGGTTGTCACCTTTGCTTCTCGAACATGTCGCTTGATTGAAATCACACTTGACTGTGACACCACTCCCATCCCCTCAAACAAACACTCAAAGAAAAAAAAATAAATAACACCCCACTTTGCACAGCCAAACATGCAGTGGGCCGCAACATTAAAGTGAGTCAATGCTGGTTTGAAATAATCTCCAACTTTATTAGAAAACATATAGCATTCTGTTGAAAATAAATTACTTTACTACAAATGCAATTAGCTGCTAAATATGACAGGACTGGCAAAGTACGGTTGCATAAAAGTGTTTTATTCCTGGCAGTGGCATGCTGTTAAAGCAGCAGCCTTTGGATGATTTGCAGGACCAGATGAGGCAAGAATACATGACATTGTCCATTCCTTGGCCCTCATTCTGACCTCTAAGATCTAGGCTCTAAGAGGAGCTGGGCACACAATGGAGCAGTAAAATAAGTCACTCCAATCCCTCCCTTAATAACTCGCACCAACAACCGGATAACTTCAACGTTACTGTATCAATTTTTTGTTTCACTTTTCTATTTTTCCCCTCTTCCAGTCAGAGCCATAAACTTCCATAGATCTTTCTCTCTTTCATTTACAGTAGTACAATTCCATATTTTTTTTCTGGAAAATTAACCTTGCACGCAGTTTGGGCACAAACAAAATTACATCCACAACGGGACAAATTTCACTTCAACTAAGAAGAGCTATTGCTGACTCTTTTATAGTCACTTTAAACCAAAACCTAATATAACCAACTTAATAATTCAAAATTTGTAACTAAATTTCGCTGGAGCAATTTTGTTCAAACCAATTGTACTTAAATCACAGTTTAAATTGTTGAGACCCAACAGTAAAACAAACAAAAATAAATATGAGATCTCATGAAACAAAATGAATACTCTGTATAGGGACGGCAAGATGAGGATGAATTGGTCTTTGGCAGGGTTGGGGAATAACGGATTATATGTAACGGCGTTACATATTTAAAATACAAAACATGAGAAACTGTATTCCGCTACAGTTAGCTTTAATGTGTGCATTCTGAATACAGTTACTTTCTCAAAAACGGGGATTACTTGCAGGGATTACTTCACCACACTAAACGCAGGCTGCACTGTGCGGATGCAGGTGGCAAAAATGCCTTTTTGGCGTGGAAATTTAGACAACATTTTAACTAAGAACCCAGTCAAGAAGAAGGTCGCAACATCACAATGATGTGCAGCATTGCCTGCCATCAAGGACGCTGCTTTCAGCATCCAAAGACTCCATTTCTAATCTGAAGAAGCATCTTGAGGTAAATTGGCTAATTAATGTTAGCTAGCTAGCTCATCGGCTGATGTGCCGTAAATTATCATTTTGGGGGAACTGACCGGCCTGTGATGCTGTCAATCCAACTCTGCCGGTCGAGAGCGCTCTCAGGGGAAAGGAGGGTTAACAACGTTCACTGGCTCGCTGCTTGCAAAATCTCATCGGCTGCCTCTGCTGAAGCCAGCTTCATTTTAGTAATAGTGATGTCGGGAATGCCTCGCATGTTCTGTAGAGTACGGTCTCAATGCATCGACTCTCGTATGAACCTCACGTACCATGTCATAGTAGGATCTTTTAGGGCTTGGTACAAGCAGGATCTAGAGACTGCTGTCTGAAGCATACTCTATTAGAGCCCGCCCTGTAGGTTCCTCTGACTCATTTGGGATCTGGACCACTTTTGCAATATCTCCATTATTTGCAAAGAAGTCTGTGATTTCTTGTTCTGAGTACGAATCATCAATGCCAAACACACAAGGGCAATTTTGTCCATGCGGATCTGAGACCAGCATCTGGCTCTGCGACAACGAAGGACTTGGCGACCGCGTTGGTCGCGGCCAAGAGCCAACATTCGCTGGAGGCAGTGAACCAGTGGAACCAGGGTAACGCAAATAAATTTTCGCTTTTTAGTTTGTTACATGCCTGATTAAGCTAATGCTAATGCTCGCTGGTCAACGGGCTGAAGCAAAAGCTAAATGACTGACAGAGAACTGGATGTGTTGGTGTTGTCGCCGTGAGTTGAACACTGATGTATGAACCATGAGTTCCAGATGAAATGTAAAAGCATGGATTCGCCACAAGTGGAGGAAACGTTCTCAGGTGACGCGACAACTCAACAACAACCAGGAGGTTCTGATCGGCTCTCTGGCAGTCTGGGGCCGGCCCAAACTCTTGACTGATTACATTTGTTTTGAAAATTTCGTTGCTTTTTGTTTTTGCACCTTTTGTCTTACATTTTATCACAAAAAATGTGACCAATTATCTGACTGTTCCTTCACATGGCATCTAAATTCAAGTACAATTAAAGTACAGTTTAAGTTGCGTGCAAGTAGAATCAAATGCAGGCATCAGTGTAAATCTATGTGGGTTTAGGGTCTAACAAGGACTACGTCTATAAAGTGTAGTGGTGTATTGCAGTTCCTTTCATGTCATCAGCCTGATTTGAATACATTCTCAAGTGGTGTGGAGGAAACCCTGCAGATGTTGTTTGGACGGTCGGCACCTCCGTGGCAGTCATATAACTTCTCTTCCAATGGTAAAAAAAAAAACCCTCTTCGGTTGTAGCCATGCTACTTTTCTACTTTATTCAGAGTCCAAACCTCTTTTTGTCTTTCCAACTACCGAGTTTCTGCGGGCGCTGTTACCCTCAGCGCTCAACGGTCGGCTCGTGTCTGTCTGCCCGGAAAAATTACTCAAGTGCGCTCTCATTGCCCTCACTTGGTTACATCACCAGGTGGCGCCAAAGACCACCAACTGAGGAAATTACCTCTAATACCAGAATAGCGCGTCTGATGACTAGTCGCGTAATAGCTGTTCAGATTACCAGGTTACACATGAAAGTATAATAAAGGAAACACTCGTGTAACCAGGCTTTTCTAGAACGTGTGGCCGGTGAGTAATGGGTACTTTATTTTAAATTACAATATTAGCCCACTTTTCTTTTTTGTGAAACACACCGCAAGGTGCGTGAAAAGGGCCGTTTCCATTTGCAACTGGCATCAGCCATTTCCCCACTGTGATGTTTTTCAGGTAAAACTATATTTTAGATCCAATATTTACATGAGGATTCCAAAGTGAAAATAATCTATAAATAATCACAATATCACACAGTTAAGATTAGTTTCTTTTGCTACATTAGAAAAAGTATAGAATAAAGATAAAGGCAATAGTTGATAAAAGATCGGCAACAAAGACGGTGAAGGCTTAAGAACCTGTGCCACCGCATGAATAAATGAATAAATCATTTGGAGAAGTGGTTGATTTCAAAGCAGGTAAAACATGTTGGCACCCTGATGGCAACAAGCAAAACTAACAAGCAAGATTATGTTGTGAATCAACTCTGATATACTCAGTGGTTTGTGACGGATTTGTCGGTTACAAATTGAGTTTGAGTCTCGTGGTTTCACCTCAGTGATCTTAGGATACATATTAGGTACTATTGATGAGCCTCTTTCTGTCTTTGACGATGAGCCTGCGAGACTGGCAGATAGAGTGAAGGGGAAGCACAGCGGCTCTCAATGACTCAATGAAACAGAATGGAGACCGGCAGAGATGACAGAGGATGAATTTGTGAAGCAAGTTGATTCGCTCCTGCTCACGTTTCAAAATAGCCTCAGTCTTGCTGTCGAATTCAAGGTGATCACAGGCCACGCTTTCATCACGTATGATACTTTCATTGACTGCATCGCTGTTTTTTCAAAAATCATTAATCACTTCCTTGGTTTTGGACACACACAGGAAACTTTCATAACACCAACAAATAAAGTCAGTCGCTACAGTTTGTGTGCGTGTGCGTGTGTGCGTGTGTGTGTGTGTGTGTGTGTGTGTGTGCCTGTGTGCCTGCATGCGCGCGCGCTGGTTTGGTTTGGAGTGAGCTTTGTTTTTGCTTTTTGTGTAGTAAGTTTTGTGACATGTTAATAGAAATGTATGAATAAAAATAGTACTTAAAAAGAATGATCGTGATATTATTCATGAGGAAAATAAAAAAGATAATACCTTTTTTCCATAATCAACCAGCCCTATTGGAGTGCACAGTTATGCATCATCCACGAGATCCAGAGCATCACCGATGTCAGCCTAGTTTTTCAGACAGCTGATTAAGACGTTGCTCTCCAGTGTGTTAAAGGCTGAGTGGAGATCAAGGAGAATTAAAATGGATTACAGGCCTGCATTGGCGGCAAGCAGCAAGTCATCAGTGACCTTGTTGAGAGCGGTCTCAGCACTGCGCCGAGAGTGAAAGCAAGATCAGGTTTTTCCAAAGATGTAATTGTTCTTCAGGAATAAATTAATTGCGTAAAGGCACGTTTTCCAAAAATGTTGGACAAAAATAGTAGAACTTGAAGAGGGTTCTTTCAAAGGGTGTAAATGCAAGTAACAGTGGGCAGAGAGCAGTTATTAATGGATAAAACTAAATCTCTAAATATCTAAAATACTTATTTCAATACAAGTTTATTTACACTGCATGTTTAAAACGACCCCAGGGTTGAACAATATAGCAATATTGAGTGAAATGAGCCATGGAAGCAATAGTATGATAAAATTCTAGGTGTGAAACAGAAAAGGCATACAGTGCATCAATTTGTAACAAATTTCTGTAAAATACTAAAATCACTTAAAGCAACATTGAAAATGTGTAGAACTTCAGTTTTGTATTTACGGCTGCAAAGGTACAATCTCCCTTATCCGCTAGCCTCAGATTAAGGACAGAGAAGTTGAAATATACAGTCCATGCATGGTTTTAAACAAAAATAAAATAAATTTGAATTTCATTGTCTATTTTGCAGGTGCTCCGTGCAGGCGTGCAAGTACAAAAAGTGCAAAGGCAATTAGTAGGGCAGGTAGATGATTTGGAAAGTGCAACATTACATTGCAGGGTTAACAGAGATATTACCATTAAGTTAATTAATATGGCGCTAACCTGAAGCTGACAACTTTCACTAATTATTTTCTCATTACCCTCTCTTTCATTTATACACGGACTCTTCCCTTTTGATTTGAGTTAAGTATCAGACATTTATTTTATTTTTTTCTGTCCTATTTTGATGACTCATGGTCTCTTTCCTTTCCTTGTCATTTCAGTTAAGAATTAGACACTTAATTTTTTTTTTTCCGGTCCTATTTTTGATGTCTAAATTTGTTTGAGTATTTTGATTTAACCTAATCCCCCCACAGGATGACTACATTACTGTGTCAGCATCTCATCTACATAATGAAGTCACTTACGTTTTATGATTGATTTAAGAAACCGGTTAGTTGACATTTTGCTGTCATCTCACCCAGTATGGCCACAGCCCACCGCCACTTCAGAGAAATGATGGGTTTGTGGTCTTATAGCTTTGTTGCTGACTGGAAGGCCAGGCCTTACTTTTATGTTGCCGTTATTTGCCTGTAGACCACCAGCTCCTCCCCCTTCACACGGGGTCCCATCTACTTTTCGAAAGTTTCAAACCACTGTTCTTTTTACCCAGCTCTCTCTCTCTCTCTGTCGAGACCACTGCTACCTCACACTCCCGCCCCCCCACCCCCTCGCCACCTCCCGTCCTGCCCTTTTTTTAAACACTGATATTCACGCACATTGTCAGTTTCAGAGAGGCAGGACACAGGTAAGTCCATGCTGACGTGCTAATATGGGAAAAAAAAATGTTCTTATTATTCAAATATACCTTTCAGTGAACTTTAAACATGTGTTGCATACCAAAGGCTTTTTGATCTCATTTTAACGTGAAATCATCAAAACTGTTAATGCATCAGTGAGCTTTTATGTTGTCCCATGACATGACCATCCTTAGCTCTATAGCATGCATAAAAAAATAACTATAATTTCAAAAAAAATATGAGATGTTATGGATTCTCCTCTTGGTACCAGTCAGGAGACATGTTACTTTTTTTTTTTTTTTTAACCCTGTGCTATCTGGCATCTTAGGCATACGGAATGAGAGATCTGGGGGCCTGATGGTGCCAGACAGATTTGGAGATTGAAAAACTCCTCCTGTTGTGTGATCTAAATTCCTTTATTATGGAAAAAAAAACAGAACCTGGTGGACATGTTACACTTGACATGACACTTTTTAGGGCAGATACAAAAATGATAAATAGATTCCTTGCATGTCAATTGACATTAAGCATCAACTGAGAATTTACAGCCCTCTAGTGTTTGACTTCCTTGCGATGGCTCAGAAGATGTTGAAAATTGTCCTCTGAGGTTTTCTTGAGAACATTCAACGTTTCCGTGGCTCAGCACGTTGGTTTCTGTTATATTGCTGTCAGCTGTTTCCAATAAGCTTCACAGCAGCTGAGTCATACAGCTACATCTCATTCATTCATGCAGGTCTGAGCCACCTGAAGTGACGACTGCTTCAGCCGTACCTCCTACATTTATGTTGAATTTCATGTTGAGGATCTTTTGAGATTAATGTTCATAAATATCTAATAGCAGAATTATAATTATAGTGAGCTATTACTCCTTGTTCTGGTCGTTTGAATGCTCCCTAAAAAGCAGAGTCTTTACCACTAAAACTATCAGCAAAAAAACATTCGCTCAGTTGTTCGACGTAAACATCTGTGATGGAACCCATGGTGCGTGGCCCGGGGGTCCTGCTGAGCACGTTCCCTTCCTCATTTACCACTTGCGAGGTTGCCAGGGGATGCGTAAGGAACACCTGTGTGAGTGAAGCCAGCGGTTCAAAAGAGATGGGTAACGTGTCAAACTGCCATCACTACAGTTGAGTATGCAGACTTACTGCCAACTTGGCTTGTTGGCATCATGGTCAGCGTGCATGTGTTGTGCCCCGTGGACCTGGGTTGTAACCAGGTTATGACGATGACACTCTCCCTTTGCTACAGACTGACTTACTGTCCAGTTAAGAAGGACCACAATAGTGGTTTTGTAAGCATTTTTTTTTTTTTTTTTACACTTGCTCACATATGTTCAATCTTTTTCAGGTTGGATGCATCAACATGTTTCTGTTGAATATTTTTCTGTGTGGTGGCCTCATGCTGTCCCTCCCTCAGTCTACATATGAAGCATGCACAGAAGGGACCCCAAAACAGTGCAAGGATGCAGAATTTGCTCCAGGTACCAATCTAGCCGGGGAGGGTTTTGACATCACCAAAATGGAACGCAAAGGGGCATTTGTGCTTGACATGAATGGGTGGGAACACAAGGACAAAACATGCATCCTGTGCAGCAACCCCTTTCTGGAGAACAAAAAGCAGAAGATCCCCATGTCAGTGGTGGACTGGAGGCCAAAACAGCACTGCAACATGAAAGTGACCAGTAAACTTCACCGATCTAGCGAGTCTCTTGTCAGTTCCACCTCGTCTTCTGTTGAAAACAAATGGTCGCTCGGCCTCGAGCTTCAAGCACCAACTAAAGGTGTTTCAATGATGCTGGCTGGCACCAATTCCAAACTGGCTGAGTATTCCATGGAGAAAACAAAAAATGACAAGTTCAGTTTTTCAAGCCAGAGCATGTCCTGTGAGTATTACAGGTAGGCAGATGAGGGGCATCTCACAGATAAATGCAATATTGTTATACTGTTGTTTTAAAGTTGTCGCCTTTTTGTGTGGATTCTCATTTGAAAAAGCTACCGAGTGCAGAGCAAACCCATTTGGCACAGAGAATTTCGAAAAGCAGTGAACCAGCTCCCCAAAACATACACGCCTGAATACAAGCAAAGGTTTTACAAACTGATTGACAACTTTGGGACCCATTACATCACCAAGGTAAAACACAAACAAACAAACAAACAAACAAAAAAACAATCACATGTTCTGCAGAAAATTTAGAAAGCGACCATTTTTTTGTTAAAT
Organism: Dactylopterus volitans; assembly: GCA_901007715.1. Classification (NCBI taxonomy): domain Eukaryota; kingdom Metazoa; phylum Chordata; class Actinopteri; order Syngnathiformes; family Dactylopteridae; genus Dactylopterus; species Dactylopterus volitans. Next base: position 17,257 of record CAAKHG010027788.1, on the reverse strand, counting down.
ATATAATTCCAGGTGAAACTAGGAGGTACCATTCAATCTGTGACCAGCATCAGGCAGTGCCAGGCCAGCCTGCAGGGCCTCAGTGTGGAGGAGGTGCAGATGTGCCTGGAAGTCGAGGCATCTGTCACCAACAAAGGTACCCTAAATACTCAAAAAAAACACTGCAAGACTGACACTGAGAAGACAGAAAGTAAGGCAGCGTTCTCCAGCCTCTTCAATGACAGGTATCCAATATTTACTCTCTCATGTTTTGTTTTGGATTTTTTTTTTTTTTGGTTTGTTTTTTTTTGGCATCAGAAAAGCCAAACTGGCTCAGTTGAACCACCTCTGTTCTATGCAGGTTCACAGAGATAAAGGGGGGTCATACCACAGAGCCAGACCTTCTCTTCTCTGCTGACAAGAATCCATCAGCCTACAAGGAATGGCTGAACACACTCCCGGGCAGCCCGGACATAATCTCATATTCCCTGGAATCACTGCACGATTTAATGCCGGACAACTCCCAGCTCAAGAAGAACATGCGCTCTGCCATTAGCCATTACATACTGGAGAAAGGCCTGTGGAGGAACTGCACCGAACCCTGTCGAGCTGGCATCAAGAGTAACAGGGGGGACTCCTGCGTCTGCAGCTGCCACAACGAACCCGCTGTAAACTCAGACTGCTGCCCAACCCGAAAGGGCATGGCGCGGGTCATAATAACAGTACAACGGGCCTCTGGTCTTTGGGGAGACCACACAACTGCCACAGACGGCTACGTGAAAGTGTATTTCAACCAGCTGCTGGTCCAACGTTCTCGTGTCATTTCAAACAATAACGACCCACACTGGCAGATGACCGTTGACCTGGGCAGCCAGGATTTATCGGCGGGAAAGGCAGTAAGATTTGAAGTCTGGGATCAGGACAACAACTGGGACGATGACCTGCTGGGAAATTGCCAGCAAGTTCTGTCCGCAGGAGTGAAAGAGGACGTCTGCAGCCTGCAGCACGGCCGTCTGTTCTACAAATGGGAGGTGACGTGTGGTCCGAGTCTGGGCGGAGAGTCATGCATGGAATATAAACCTTCACCTATGAGTCAGAGTTTGAAGACGCTGTACGTGTCCCGCCACGCCCGGCCTGTTCCAAAGGCCATGCTGTTAAAGATGGGTGTGTTTGTGAATGACACCTGGTCACAGACAAACAAGAGCATTATTACCGAGGGCTGGATGTGAGATGAGAGATAACACCCATGTTTGGCTTTTGTGAGGCTAAAGATTATGATGAGGTTATTCTAAGGTGACCAGGGAGGGTACTTAGCACATCAGTTTGTGGCAATGGTTTTCGGACAAATTTTGTTGTTTTTCGTGATCCGCAGTGGGATAGTTTATATTTTCTGACAGAAGCTAGAAATCAACATGAGTACGAGAGACATATAACTCAAACCCAATTATATTCAAGATAATAATAGAAGGAGGAACAAGCAACATAATTGAAATGCTCCATATTTTTATCATGTAACGCTTATTATAGTGTAGACTCCTAACAGGACAGCTTTGCATACTGTATTCTTTGGATCATGAGATAGTTCATGTGGCTGTGTTTGTCAAATGCGAGTTTTATTCAATGCAGTTCTTTCAAACATGGTTAATGTGCTTTATGTATTTAATCAAAATGATCCCGCTTGTTTATTACAAATAAAAGTTGACTATATGAATCGCTTTGAGTGTTGCTGTTCTGTCTTAGATATAGTGTTGCCCTGCATGAGAAAGGAAGTGGTAAGATTTCCTGTGCACAAATGAGGTTCCGCTGATGCAATGTCTGAAAGTAAACACCAGGCAAAATCTTCTGACTTAGAGTCTTCAATTCAGCTTCACTTGACGTGTCATTTATTGGATTAAAACAGTGAAATCTGCATTTTAATATTCAATAAAAACCGACAACATTTCTTACACTCAGTTGCTATTCATATTCACCACCAGGTTTCCAGCGTTAACACAATAAGACTGGTGGGGCACAGCAAGTTTTGGACCAACAAAACATAAAGACATGAATCACAAACTTCCAGCTGCAGAGACAGACAAAAGAACTAACAAAAATAATAAGACAAAACAGACAACACGTGAGGAGAAAAAAAAAGCTGTCAAGACACTGAAAGGGCTGATAAAAATGATCCGGTTGAAGTAGTCCAGGTCATTTGAATTAGCCTGAGAAAGACAGACAGACAGAGACAGGAAGATGAACACAATGACACGATGAATGATCATAGGTTTGGTTTTTCAGCGAAAAATGAAATAACATAAAGTAGAGTGGATAGATGGAGGAACATAGAGGAACACCACTGTAGATGGTTTACACTATAGAAATATTAAATGAAAAATATGATCTTAACAAATCTTTTTTTTTGAGCAGGACAGATTCAATTCAGTTTTATTGTATATGGCACCAAATCACTGTTCCCAGTGCTGGCTCCCAGTTAGTGCTGATGCTGGCTCAGCATTGCTTCAGCATGCCAGCGTTCTAAGAACCAGCTTGCTTTTCCACAGGCTTGACAGCTACTGTGGAGTCACATCGTGACGTCACTGTATACAGTACGGCGCAAGTTTCCCAGCATCACCGGGGCATTACGTTTGTTGTGCATTATCTATTTGCTCAGAGTTCAAAATGTTATCTTTCCTGTTGCTCTTTTTTTTTGGAGAAGCAGACGGGAGATTGAAATGGCCAGTACTGTCATGGTCTTTTAATCGTTGTATGCTACTGCTGTCAGTGAAGTTTTTTCAGAAAGACACTCCATTGACAGGAAGGGTCCTTTTAACACAGAGTAAGGCTCGACCACGCCATTTATCTATTTATTGTTTGTAGAGACCAACCAATTCCCCCATGAGCAGGCGTCTGGTGACAAACTGCCATTAACAAACGACACCTCGAGCAGAACCAGACTCAAGGCGGGTGCCCATCTTCCTGAACTGCCGAGGCTGAGACAGGGTGGAGGAAACAGACAATCCCTGATTGGGCCTTCAGGTCCTACTTGTAAAATTTCCTTTATCCTCACCTTTGTATCCATTTCCAAGGGCGCCATTCCCACCATATTTACCAGCTTGCTCTCCTGTGATGGAATCAGTCCAGTTCAATGTTAAAAGTGTGCACCGGTGACAGTGTTTTTACAGCAAATGTAGGTTTATTAGTGGAATTCACTACACAGCATCCATACTCATGAGTGAAAGAGAGCCCATTATGCATAGTGCTTTTAAAAAATAGAATAGAATAGAAGAGATGAGAACAGAATTTTTGTGCAAGCTCTATGTAAAAGTACATGCTCAAAGCATGTAAAAGGAAAATTTGAGTACAGGTAATTTTTCAAATGCAGCTTTACTTCCTTTGTTTTGTCAAACTGTTTCAGAGTTAAACTTGCTTATTATTATAAATGTGCAGTTACTTAAATACTATGCAAGAGGACATGACTAATAAGGTCACCAGAAACAGCTCAGTGAGTGGAAGCTTCTCAGGAGAGAGGAGAGGAAGTCTTGCTTACCCAAGAGCTCTTGAGTGACACCGGGTTGTGCACCATAGCCTTGTCAAACACAAAGAAGTTTTCAACCAGGTTAGATAACATGTATGCAAATAAATTTATATTATAATTCAGTGTTTTGTTCAGACTACACAAGACTAGTTGAAAAGTTGCCTACAGCAAAATAAATATAACCCTAAATTCTCACTGTGGCTAACAGTATATGCTAAATACAGTCATGATGTAGCTCAGCACTGTTGTCAGAACGATCACACTAAACGCTACTTTTGAAGCATGCCGAAAACTGTTGTAAAGTTAGCTTGGTGGCTAGCACGAGACACTTATTATAAAGTCACATTTTAGTCAGCTTGATCGATGCTGAAATCAATACATTAAAATTCACCTGCTTGCTGAGCGCCGTACGCTGCACCAGCTCCTGAAACGGCACAAAATGTGTATTACTCAGACTCCAGTACTACAATAACACAGTATAAGCCACGGAAATTAGAATTATACGGATACGAAACTGAGACAAGATCATAAATCACAGGTTCATCTTGCCCGCAATTACAAAATAGAATTTAAAAAAAATCTGAAGGTTGATGAAGAAGATGATAGTTGTTGCTTGTCAGTTGTACATTGTGTGCTGTTTATGTTCCGTTTGTTTTCCCTAACAATAAATGTAGCTTTTATTAGTATTGTTTTATGTGGTTGACTAAGCATGCGGCTACATTTCCTGCCCTCATGCGGGCGAAAAACCCAGACAAACACACAACTCTGTTCGTCCAGATGAGACACATTTGGGGTTAACTGAACATTTTCCATTGCCCATGCAGCTTGTCACACTTTACAGCTCACACAACCACTCATTCTCACCTTGCTTGCTGGCGGTTTTGCCGCTATCACCAGTGAGACTGAGATGCTGAGCACCGTATGGGTAGCCACCATCACCTAAGGGCATGACAAATCAGCCAAAGAGAAATGAGTATTTTTCAAGGCCATGTTAGAACCTACGAGCACGTACAACCCTTCGATGTGTGATTAGCGATTGACAAGATGAGATTCCAATGCAGAGATCATGACTTCAAACTAATTTGAAAGCGTGCAGCTCTCACCTTCTAGTCCGGTAGGAATCACTGGAGCACCACCATAAGGGACCTGAGCTGCTCCTCCTCCTGCATTTAAAAAAAAAAAAAAAATCAGGTGGGGAATCGTTTATTTCTCGCTTTCTGATTCACATGGAAAGTTGCATTGACAGGGGCCTGACTAATAGTGCGACAGAAAGATGAGGTCATATTCACCATATTTACCACCATTTGGTTCCAGTCCTGCACCGAGTGCTCCTACAAGAAGATAAGAGGCATGTCAGCGACAAGCCTCAAGATGTCACAGAAAATATATTCTTCCAGACGTTTCTTTGGTGAATTGGAGGTTTTGCCCTCCAGATTGTCTGTTCTTTTGATTCAGCAGATGTGGTTGTTCAGTCTTTGTGAACTTTGTGCTGAAATATTCATAGTGCATTTGTGCTGTAATTTTGTGCTGTAATTTTTACTATAAGATAATCAAAAGTTCCATGCAGGTGAACATACTTACAACCTTACACAGCCTGCCATTTTAGATGCTGGGGAGAGCACAGTGCTCATAATATCATTGTCAGTCAAACGTTATTTATTAGGCACATTTGAAACAAATTAGATTGCGATTGAAAGTGCTGTTCAGTTGAGTGACAAAACGTAGGATAGAAAAACCAGTCTAGAGACTAATGCGCATTAAATCAAAATAATGAAAACGTTTACTGAATAAAGATGGTTAATTAGGTTAATAAAAGAACTGAAGATAACTGAGGCGATAAATTAGCAACACAATTATAAATTACCACCTATATAAAAAAGATTAGAATAAAAGCGTAAAAAGAATAGAAATTGATACATATTATTGCTATATTGATCCACAGTAAAATTTTGATGAAATTAGCAATGATGATAACAGTTAACACACTGTATAAGGATAAATAGTCAAACTAAACAATAATAAAACACAGCATAACACATCTGGACTCAATGGTAGAGTTTGTGATTTAAAAAATATCATCATTTCAGCTCCTCTCAGATTGCTGTTCTAGAATCACAGAGCATAATGGTTGAAATGCAGCTTTACCGTCGTCGTGATCTGCGAGGCCTTCCTGCTTCATAAACCGAAAGCAGTGCTGAGAGGTCATCTAGTGCGAGGCCATAGTGTCTTATTTATTCACTAGTTTTTCAATTTGAGTCCATAACTTTGATGTAGGCAGTCATATTATCAGTAGTTTTTACCTGTGCTGGTGTATTTGTGATGCTGCTATTTCTTTAAATCTCTTACCATATGCTCCCTGGGCCGGTCCAGCATAACCTCCTGTACCGAGGGCTGGAAAAGTCAGAAAAAAAAACATTGAAATCAAAATACCATTAAACATTTAATACCTTTAAATAAGGAATCAAATAGAAAAGGCCTGCAAAGCATCAAGAAGAGCAGGGATTCAGAAACCGCCAGGTTCAACGGGTCAGTTTCAGTAAATAAGAGACAATAGCTACACCCAGTGGAGACGAGACCACTCTGGGCATCAAAACAGATGAGTGTTTTGTGTTTGTTTGTTTTTCCTGATGGCCTCTTATTTTTGCAACTGCAAAATGTCACCGGCGAAGCAACTATGGGTTAGTGCGATCATCTGTTCCTGGATTCACCAGATTATAGCTCCTAAAGGTTGTTACCTTCACTCTTCCCTGCTTTGTTCCCAGCAACATCAGCTAACTCTGCAGGGTAACCAAGCCCTGAAACATAGTTCTAATTAGCATTACATTTATGTCTGCAAGCTAATGACTTTTTAAGTGGACTGAATTTCCTTTTCACACTTTTTTTTTTTTTAAAGGCACTCACCAGCTCCATAACCATCACTGTAACCATTCCCGTAACCTGCTGAGAAGAGGGGTTATACTTTGTTAAAACGAATATCAAATATCATAATATTTACATCTAAATCAAGGTTTGTTCTGTACTCACTACCCAAGGCTTTTGTAATAACAGTCAACACAGAACAAAGGGATTCATCAAAGTAAGGAATGGCATCGCTTCACCAAAAATCATCAATACCAACACCATTGACAGCTTTGATGCACATTCTTTCTCCCAAACTGAAAGAAGAGTGATTCTAAATCGGGCAGGCAGACAATTCATGGTCCAAGGTTAAAGTCATAGCCACTCAGCTTAAACTGCCTCCTTTGTTATCCTCTGAGCAAAGTGGGACAGGCAGTTTTGAATTCATCAGTACATACACTGCACGCATGCAGCTTACCGTAACCGTTGCCAGCCAGGGCACCCAGGTGTCCAGTCGCTCCATCACTGTAGCCTGAGATAATACACATTTGAAAACAAGTGCGATGAGTCCCAGGCCATCAGAGTGTTTTGCAATTCACAGAGGAGCAAGTTGAAGATACGTTAAAACGGTTCATGCTCAGTCTAGTTTACTCTCTTGCAGGACCTTGTACAAGAACGGCAGTTGCTAGCATTCATTAGTCAGAAACCGAGCCATTGCCTGGTGCACAAGATTAAAGAAAAATCAGACACCGTTGGTTAAGCCAAAGAGAAGACAAAGGGAGGGAAATGTATGTGCTCACCTCCAAGTTTGCCAGCTGCACCACCCAGGTAGGCCCCCTGTCCCAAACCTGAGGGCAGGGCATGGAAATCCTTTACCACTGGCAGTGCAAATCTACATCAGCACCTCCATCTGTTAACAAAGACTGTCACTTTTTCCTCTGAGTGTGCAGCATTACCTGCTCCATAGCCTCCTGCACCCAGGCTTGCTCCCACATAGTTTCCTGCTCCACCAGTATAGCCTGGGGAGGAAGACAACACAAGATCAGTACAGTCACCTCTGATTGGCTGTGGGGCCAGAGTGGCACAACCTGTGTTTTTGTTGTTGTTGTTGTTGTTGTTGTTCTTTTGAAAAAATAAAACAGGTCCAAAACCGACTGGACATCAGCCAAGTAGAAAAGAAAACGTCACATCACATTTCAGTCAAAGTCCCATTGTAAACATGAGCCCCAGAGGCATAATTCAGAAATTTCACACAAGATACAATGTGGTTGCTGACAGCAGCACAAAATACACCTCAACAGCCTGGCCAGTTAGGATGGTTTACAGCAGAAAACAAGACAGACTCGGGAGGTTAAGTTCATTTCTTTCTAATTCCCCAATCGAGATTTTAACTCGAAATCTTCAGGTCCAAGGCATGCTGACTAAACTAAAGAGTAGCAGACTTTGCATAAGCATTGGTACAGATTTTTTTTCACAAATGCTGGTGTACCTCCTGACTTCTGTGTAAAATCGTTGGCATCCCCTTTTAAGAAGCTTTATATTTCTGGATAAACTGAGCTAAAAATTGCTGCGTTAACGGGCAAAAAACTTAGCTAATCACACTAAGTGACTTGCATGGATTGAGCTGTTATTCCCAAAAGAGCAATTGTTGAGGCTACTTTGTACACTACTTTGTAAAGACAATAGATTAATGATGAGACCAGGAGACCCACAGAAATGTATGAGCCAGTGGAATTATACCGATCAGCCATAACATTAAAACCACCATGTTTACCATAGAGTATAGTGCAACAGCCCTGCCATAAATTCTCCCTTCAGGAGGAAATTTATTATGGATTTTTACTGAATTTGTTTGAGAGAGGTTTTGACATATTTTAATGATTGCTATTGGGACTGTAATTTGCGATGCTGTTGAACGGTACTGGGCTATACCGAGAGGTGTCTCTAATATTTTGGTCATCGCATTCATACATTTGACAAAACATTATCGACAACTTTCAGTATCAGTATACAGTATATGACTGATCGGTGTATACTGAACTATATAACTAGCGGGAAAAAGGAGTTTAAGAAACAAATATAGTGAAGATCTCAACGACTGACCACGTGTTTCTACCCCAAGAAAAAGAAACGTTAAAAGACATTGAGGTGGTGGGGAAAAAAACAAAGCTTTGCTCTTACTTGTGGCCTGGGTATTCCGCCCTTTTAGCCCTGGGATATTGACGGCTTTTGACTCTCTGACATCATGTTCAGCCTGGGAAAGATGCTTTGCTTCCTGACCATCAGCATTCAAACCTCTAACCCCCTGTGCTGCGACTGAGGCAATGCCTAAACTTGTGCCTGGGATCACTGGTACATTGCTGGGCACCTGTTGAGGATTTGCCGAGTCGTGGTCATGGTGGTCTACAGCCCCAGGGATTTTAAGTCCGTTTGAGTTTTTAGCACCAAGCCCGAAGTCTTTGACACCCAGTCTTTTTCCTACAGCAGACAAGTAGATTCTAGGTCTCTGACCCTGTAAATGAGATGGCACATTTGTTCTGGCATCTTGAGACTGTGAATGCTGATGTATCTCCTCTCTTTGTGCTTTGGGAGCTGCATCTCCAAAGTGTTTGCCGTTCTTACCAACATGAGGCTGAGGCGGTAAGCCTTGAGGCCTATGTGCATTGGGACCCAACAGCTGATGGTAACTGATGCCAAATCCGTCTGGGAAATCACGAGTGGATCCACAGTTTTTCGGTTTCTTCTGACTTTGTTGAACAGGAGAACCAACATATCTGGTATTCTGCGCTTGAGAGGAAGGAGAACCCAGATTTCTGATGTTGCTACTATCAACAGGCAGCTGCTGTCTTGAACCTCCGGTGGACAAAGTGGCTCCATGACTTGCAGGACTGTTTCTGTTCAAGACTGTAGATTCATACATTTGTCCACCATGCGCCGGTGAGCCAAAACCAAGACTTTTACCTTGCTGATCAAGAATTTTTTCAAGCCTTGATGATTTTTCTAATGGGTCGAGGCTTTTGGCTTCTGTTCCAGGCAATAAAGCAGCAGGTCTAAAGCCAGTTTCTGCCTGTAATTCAGGAGCTTTGTGACCAAGTATGCCGCTTTTCCTCACGCTTTGCATTTCAGATCCAAGAGTTCTATCTCCCTCTCCAAATAATGAGGTTTTAGGTCTCTTCAGATCTGGAACAGTTTGGCCTGGTGTGGCCATCTCCAATCCACCCGAATCTGCTGCAGACAGACCTGACAGGGAAATATCATCATGCATTCATGACTTCTTGGTGGCTTAGAAACGTGAGTGTTTCTTTAAGAGTCAATGGCACACTATAGCGGCCAGTGGCCAAAAAAATGTAATGCTTAAATTTAATGACAAAATGTCGATATACACCAATCAACCATAACATTGTGACCAATGCATGTTCACCATAGAATATAACGCAACAGCCCTGCAATAAATTCTCCCTACAGGATGAGTTTTATGTTGAATTTTTATTGAGTCTGTCCCCAGTAACATTTTAATTATTGTTCCTGGGGATGTAATTTGTGGTTCCGTTGAACTGCAGTGTTACGTGTAACA
>CAAKHG010027785.1:52645-77648 GCA_901007715.1 Dactylopterus volitans | reverse complement strand
TAATTCTGAAATCGACTAACTGACACCATCAGGATCTATCGCAATGACATAAGGATGTCATTCGAACTGGACTAGTGTGGCCGGATGGTCTCAAAAAGAGGCAAGATGATCAGAACTTACAGACTTACCAGATACCCTGCTGAGATCATAAGCTGGCCAAAGGAGGAAATAGAAGCCAAGGATATCAGAACAAGAAAGCTCCTCGCCGTGCACTGAGGGTTTCAGGCACGTCCATTACCCTCAGACTGTACATTAAGCAGAAAGAAGGAGGCCGAGGACTAGTGAGCATTAAGGCCACGGTCCAGGATGAAACATAGAAAAAAATTCAAGAGTACATCAAGAAAATGTCCCCAAAGGATGAGCTGTTAAGTGAATCTCTCAACCAGCAGAAACCCAATGAGAGTGCAGACAAAGATGAGCAGACAACCTGGAGGGACGAGCCCCTACATGGCATGTACCACCATCAAATTGAAGAAGAAAAACCAGTGGTTGGAAAATGCTGTATTGACAGACAACACAGAGGCACTAAACATGGCAGCACAAGAACAGGCCCTACCTACGAGAGTCATAGAGGCCAGGATCTACCAGAGTGGATCAGACCTAAGGTGTCGACTGTGCAAAGAAGCCCCTGACACAGTCCAGCACGTTGTACCAGGGTGTAAGATGCTAGCTGGGTCAGCATACAATGGAGAGACACAACCATGTGACTGGGAAAGTGTACGGGCACATCTCTTTTGAAAATCAAATTGAAGATTGAAGTGAAACGAAAAAATGCATTTTCATTTCTTGCGTGCTTTCGAGACCTGAGCTGAAACTGTGCATTCAATTTTATTATCAGGTTTCACTGGAATTGACTCCGAGTATGAAAAGCCAGAGGCCCCAGAGCTGGTGCTGAAGACCGACTCCTGCAGTGTCAACGAGTGTATACAGCAGCTGGTCGATCTCCTGCAGGAGAGGGTAAATAGAAGAAATATCCTGGGTTTCTAATAATGCTGTACTCATAATGAATATACCAAGATACACTGAGTATCTGAGTTGACGTTCTTTTACTTATACAGGATATAGTGCCCGTTGATGCCTCCTATGAAGTGAAAGAGCTGTACGTTCAGGAGAACAAACTCGACCTGGCGAAGGCCGATGCAGAGACTCTGCCTGCTGTACAGATCGGGAAGGTGCTTCTGATTCCTGTCACTCATCATTGTCATTTTACCAACATTCCGAATTGCATATATGCCATGTTGCAGCTCAGGATGTAAACTATATGATGGCGTGTGTGATCCTCAGGTGGACATGCAGTGGGTGCAGGTGCTAGCAGAAGGATGGGCCACACCTCTGAGTGGCTTCATGAGAGAGCGGGAGTACTTGCAGTGTCTCCATTTCGACTGTCTGCTGGATGGTAAGAGTTTCAAAGAAGTTTTGAGTAAAAACAGCTTTTCCTGCAGAACCTGCTATACTTGAGAAGTACCACTAGGTGGAGACGAGAGCTCAGAGAAAGCTTTCCTCAAAAATGATCTACGGCTTTCTGTGGAAATATCAATGAACTGCATCTTCTTTTCAACGATTTTCACATGTACCCCCCCCTCTAGTGCCATCATCACAATAATGTCCTTAAAATGTATTAAAAATTAGTTCACATCCTTGACATATTAATTGCTCATTGAGCATCAAGATGCACTCAAAGTCAACCTTGTTTATGTCTTATCCATTAGCCAAAGGCGTGATATCTTGATAACAATGTTTGACTTGCATAGTTTTGTTTTAGTTTTGTCTGTTTATTCCTGTCTGCTGATAGTTTTGTAATCCCCTTTTAACTTTTTTCTTATTGCAGTCGAAAAAAACATTTATTGGTCTCATTCAATGGACCATTAAATTGGGTTAACAAATACTCTCTGCGTGAGCGTTTGTGCAATTTTGCACTGCTGGATGCCCAAGTTAGGCTTTCTTGCAGTTGATTTGCAGAAAAGCGGGCTCATTATACTGAACAGAGCTGAATTATTAGAAGTAGGACTGAAGTTGATCTACATGTAAATTATCAAGAATGACAATAGTGAAATAATAAAACCCAGGATGGCCTCAAGTGCTTCAGTGCGTTTGAGAAAATTGGAATCATACGGCGTAGAAGGCCTATATGTGATCAGAGCAATTTCTCACATATTGTTTGAAATTCCACCAAAAAGTCAATTTTATGGCTGACATGGCCATGCAGAATTTACACATCTTGTGGTGCCTAAAAATTTGTTATGTATCAGAATCAGAAATACTTTTTTAATCCTGGAGGAAATTGTATAAATACATATACTATGTAGTATGAGGTGCCTAAAAATCTGCTCTTCACATACAGTATTTAGAAAAATGAAAAGTACATTTACAGAATGTACCTGATATGTCCTTTTCAGATTTGATAGTTGTGGATTACAGTTGCTGTCCTCACTGAAGGATAATTCTATAAAAAAAATGTTGACCTAAAGATAATTAACAGATAATTAAAATAAAGTTCCTGGAAAGCCTAGCTCAACTGGCTAGACAGAAACGGTAAAAGAAAATTTATATATATATATATATATATATATATATATATATATATATATATATATATAATAAATAAATAAAATGATGTCAAGAGTTTTGATCCCATTTTCCTCCATTTGTCCTGGTTGACAACTCACTACCACTTAACAACTCAGATTTCCCCTCAGGGATTTCATGAGTTGCCCTGAAATAACTGGTCATGTATGCCGCTAGCACTAAAATGGGGCAGGGACGACTGCTTGATTCACCAACCAAACAGCCTGCAAAAATAAACAGAGACCCCAATTCAGACTAGCTTCTCTCTCGATCGGACCTTTAACGGTCTTGTGTATGTGTGTTTTTATGAGAACCAGCTGGAGGCTCAAGTCTGACAGTTGGGACCAGAGGAGGATCGGAGGGGAGGTGGAAGCACCAGAGAGTGTCCCCTCCTGTCTCCACACCATTAGATACGGTCCAAGCCTTTTCATCAAACTGGACTGCAGGGTGACCCTGCCAGCAGACCACTTTCACTGCACAGCTCAAATCATAAAAAGGCTCCAGATCCAGCTTAGTTTAATAGAACACAATCCCGTTTCCAAAATTGTTGGAACAGAAGCAGAATGGGATGCATAGCAAAACACTGAAACCCCATATTTAATTGGAAAATTGAAAATTGAGCATGTGAAATGTTGAAACTGTGAACTTTATTTATTTTTTAAAAATGAAATGCCCATTTTGAACTCGATGCCAGGAACGCAGTCTTAAAAAGTTGGGACAGTGACAACAAAAGAATGGAAAAGTTGTGAATTGCTAAAACAGAACACATCTCACAATGGTTATTGGTTAACTGGCAGTAGGTTAGTAACATGATTGGGTATGGAAAGAGCGTTCCAGGGAGACGGAGTCTTTCTGAAATAAAGATGGGAACCACTCTGTGAAAGACTGTGCTGGCATATGGTGCAAAATTTTACGGATTATGTTTCTCGATGTAAAATTAAATACAGCATATACCATTTAAAAAGTTAAGAGAATCTGAAGAAATCCAGGGTGATGCCAGGGTGAACGTTGCAAACCAATATTAGATGGCCATGATGTTTGGACCCTCAGATAGCACTGCATTAAATTCCGACACGATCGCTGAATGGGCTCGGGAACACTCGCAAAAACCACCACAAGTTTGTCGCCGCATCCCCAAGTGCAAGTTAAAATTCTACCACTCAGAGAGGAAGCCGCTTAGAAAGCAGGTCCAGTAATGCCGCCGCCATCTCTCGGTTCCGAGTTGAGATGGACTGAGACAAAGTGGAAAACTGTCCTGCCTCAGCGAGACGATGCCAAGCCACACAAAGAGCAGGTGCCAAACTGGCCCGTCTTTAGTCCCAACATGTCACCCATTTAAAATGTTGAATGCATCATGAAACGTCCGATACATGAAAGGAGACCATGAACTGTTGAGCAGCTGAAATCCTACATCAAGCAAGCATGGGGAGACATTCCACTTTCAAAATTACACCAATTGGGCTCCTCGGTTCCAAAACACTGACAGAGTGTTGTTAAAAGGAGAGGTGATGAAACGGAATGGTTAATGTGTGACCATGTCCCAAGTTCTTTTTGAAATGTGCTCCTGGCATCAAACTCAAAGTGGGCATCTAATTTTGAAGAAAACATTTAAATTTTCTGTTTTTTCTTCTTGCCTTGAAAATTGCAGCCCTAAGGACTTTGTGTTTTGTGGCTAAGCGGTATGTTCCACATTTGGTTCTAAGGGGGTACAGAACGAAAACTTCATTAGAATGGTAAAGCCTTTTTACTACATATATTAACGTCTTAAATGGTTGCACAACGTCTAATCTCATTGTTTCTGTGTTTTTGCAATGGCGTCCACATTGTTTTTCTTTGGATTGTTGTCTGATATCAATTTGTCTTGGAAGTGGTAGATTGTGTTGCTTGCTGAGCTGAAAGTCTTTTGTTTGGGACATTTGGATTCGGGATAAAAAAAAGCAATTTGATCCATTGAAAATACCTTCGGTTCCAGTAAGTGGTGATGGGTGTTCATTGCTATTTTCCACAGTTTGATGAGATAATCTGCAGATTGACTGGTATTGAAAGTGACTGGATGTTGCCTCAATGGGTTTTTTGTTTTTTTCCCACCTCCTCCTGGTCCCTAGGTGGTGTGATCAACCTGTCAGTGCCCGTGGTGTTGCCGGTGTCGGCTGCAGATAAAGAGCGTTTGGATGGTGTGACCGCCATGGCCCTGGTTTATGAAGGCAGGAGGGTGGCCATCCTTCGCAACCCCGAGTTCTACGAGCACCGCAAAGAAGAACGCTGTGCTCGTCAGTGGGGCACCACATGTAAGGACCATCCCTACATCAAGGTCAGTTCTTATGGTGACACTTTTTTATCGTCCCTGCGGGCATGCACGGTGCTATTTGAACAGCATGCGCCGATGTTGTGCGCAAAAGCTCACTGCCGCATCTGCGGAACTCCTGCTTGTCTGTCTTCGTGTACTACGTGATAAACACTCTGCATGTGAAAGCAAACTGCCTCCCTGGATTCGGCGCTGATCAGACACAGATCCAAGTTGGCCGTTTCGCTTTGCTTATGGAAAGACTGAATAGGTGGAGGAGCGCAGCATTTCTCACAGCCTGCCAGGACGCCCAGTGTAATCACTTGATCTTTTTCGTCCACCCTCGTTTTGCAGGTGTTATATTTGGATGCCGCGTCTCTGGTTCGGCCCGCACCAAATGTGTTTGAGATTGCGCTGCAATGCTTAACAGGCTTGTGGAACCCCTGCCAACTTCCACCTTTCCGCTCACCCGAACCTTCTCCAAATATACCCGCAAATTGTTTCCATCTGTCTCCTATCGACTGCTGTGGGGGCGCAGGTAGACTTTGCGGCGAGATAACGTCCTGAAATGATCCTGCAAACCCGTAGAGGAACTTGCATTAGCTTGAGGCTGGGATGGAACTGAATTATCAGATGTTGCAAACAAAGATAGTTGTTATGTTGCATCGTTATAACGCTCATTCACAACGTGAACTGACAATGCAAGGCTATTTTTAAAGACCTGCCCATCGGGCTAATTTTAAGCCCAATTGTATTTTCGGGGGTTGTGCCATCTGTATACTGGCAGATCTTCATGGTAACTAGTGATTTCGGTGCCTCAGCAGCCTCAATAGCTCATTTTAAAGCCCTTTGCTGCTAAAAATGCTCGGACCAGATAAGAGATGAGCTTGAACAATTGGACAAAAGCTGCCTTTGTGTTTCAGTGTGGCTGGCAGTCATTTTTTAGTTTTAGCAGATGTCTTATTTATCTCACCTTGTTTATGATCAAATCTGGCCTGGCCTCGCATTTCACATGCATCAGAAGCTGCCAGTTTTTCATAAATCGGTACCATGACTCGTCTGTGTCAACGCCTGATGCCTCCCACTCCGGCTATAAACACATTCGGAGTGTTTTGTATTTCCACAACTGTCGTTCTCTATCCCGTCTAAGCTGTCAAAGTCGAATGTGTGTGCTCAGCTTGCTGTGATTAAGGCGTCACTCATTAAAGAGTATGCATTTGTATACATAAGTGTATGTTTAACCCCCGTGCCGGAGCCAGTCTGTCAACACACCTCTGCACTGGTAGCTACAACTTTTATTTATACTGTCTCTTTCCAGCCAGAAAGAACCTGCTCCATATTACATGCAGTTAATCCACTTTTTCCTGTTTATCTGTCAGTCAGTCAGACAGGAGCCCCCTTCATCGGAAACTATGGTGTAGTGGTTGTTTATTTGGCTAGATCCTTTTCACATACAAAGTCATGGGGCATAATGGTTGAACGGAGCACATTGTGCACATGTAGGTCTGCTCCCTTGATTTATCCACGCAGACATTATATTTTCCAAAAATAAATTGACCTGTCTAAGCTGCCGCTGTAAAGAATAAGACTGCTAAGCGTCTTTCATGACTCTCCTCGGGCCAGGGGTATACAGACTGGATTAATCGGGAGTGTGGAAAACAAATCACAACACGACCCCGAAAACTCATCTTTCAGCGGAGCCAAGTGGCTATTGATCACATCATGGAGACATGATCCTCACCCCGAGTGCTTCACAAACAGATGGATTTAACTTTGATCTGGCAAAGATGTGTTCTTATAAGATAATTGACGTGATAAATTGCATTATGATGGAACAGTTGACGATAGAGTTACCCCCTTTTTCTTTTTTTTAATGAGCATCCAAAAGTGTTTGGATCTCTTCAGGTTTCATTTGTAGCCTTTGTGTTGATCTTTTTCCTTTCTTTTTTTTTTAAATGCTGGTGCTGTGTTTCTTTAATTGCCTCATCCCATAATATATCGCACAGACCTGAGTTTTCAGAAACTCTAGCTATGATGCCACAAGAGGCCAAGGAAAAACAGATTCCCTGAAACAATGGTTTGCCTGGATCTTGCTTAGTTGGTATTGTTAGAATATACTTGTGAGGGGGAAAATATCTCGCAGTTGTGGTCATGACCTCGTAAGCAGATTTTGTTGAGAAATGTAGTCCGATTTTGTCTCTGTTATCGGAAAAAAATATACATATATATTAGTCATGGCCTAATGCAGAGAAGTAGACATGCTAGTGTTTTGTTGACTGTTTAACAACACCTGGAGGTTTTGATTTGTGTCGTCTTATCCCTGTTGCTATAACTCTGGAGTTTTATTAGACCTACGCTGGCAGGGCGCCAGCACAGCGAGGCTTTTATGGACCACGTTGTCTTACGTCTGGATTGTGTGTGAGTTTTGCTCACTGTCACGGTGGCTTCAATTTCAGATGGTGATGGAAAGTGGGGACTGGCTCGTTGGTGGAGACCTGCAGGTTCTCGACAAGATCTCCTGGAACGACGGACTCGACCAGTACCGGCTGACTCCTACTGAGCTCAAACAGAAGTTTAAAGAAATGAACGCAGGTGAAGAGACAAATTCCGTTCATCTTATCTCTTTGGTGTGTCGGTTTTCTGTCAGAAGGCAAGCAGTAAAGGTGTGATGGTATGTGCTTTGGTATTGAACCATCAAGATGTCGCAGTTGAGTACAAACAGTCATATAGCGACTACATCTAAATGAACAGTTCGTGACACGCGGAAGCTGTTTGCCAAATGGCATTAAACAGCCTCTGTGTGCAATTATACCCCAAATAAGAAGCAATTGGAATTTGAGACTTTTAAATTGAGAGATCTCACTATGTTTACTACACAGCCGCCCTTTTTTCCCCCTTTTAAAAGGAGAGGGACAAGCTGGGTAGCTCACTGTCTTAAATGTTTATTCTTTGTGTAGACTTTAAGAAAAAAATTGGGGGGGGCAGAGTCGGGAAGTCGAGGGCGAGCATTCTCATGTGATTCACCAGCTTCTGTGGTTTCAGTGGCTGGGCAGTTTGCTGCTTGATTATTTCTGGGTATATTGTGGCCTTTTGTTTGTCTTTTACAAGTGCTCAGTGTAACAACCCCAACGCCCCCCACCCCCCGTTTCTTTCTCTCCATTCAGATGCCGTATTTGCCTTCCAGCTCCGCAACCCAGTCCACAACGGCCATGCTCTACTGATGCAGGACACCCACAAGCGTCTTATCGAACGGGGGTACCGCCGGCCCGTGCTGCTGCTCCACCCACTCGGAGGTTGGACCAAGGACGACGACGTGCCACTGCCTTGGCGAATGAAGCAGCACGCCGCTGTGCTCGAGGAGGGTGTTTTGAATCCAGACTCTACTATCGTTGCCATCTTTCCCTCACCCATGATGTATGCGGGGCCAACTGAGGTAATAATCATCAGGAATGTCACATTTGCGCCTGCAGGATTTTTATTTCCTGCTCAGAATTGAAAGGAAACAAAAAATGTTACCTTAGGTTTGCGTAATTTGAGAGTGACAAATAGCAGAAGAGGGATTTACACTCAACCTGAGGTGCTCTGGTTACCGTTTCCATGCCATGCATAATCCAGGTTGATAGCTGGGATTCTTCGAATCATTCAGGTATGATAATGGAAGAACAAAATTATCGAGCGCAAATCATGGGCTGGTGGGTGTCAGGCAGTGAATTTATTCAGTTTGTAATTCAGAACAGGAGGTTTAATGAGCTTCCCTCCTCCCAGGTGTTGGTGTCATAGCGCTGAGCTTGTTTTGCCAACACACACTCACCAGCCACTTTATTATCCAGCAAGGTGTACCCAATAAAAGGTTTTCTGCTGTTGTGGCACATCTATTTCAAGGTTCTGCACGTTGTGCGCTCAGAGACGCTCTTCTGCAAGCCTCGGC
The DNA here is from genome assembly GCA_901007715.1 of Dactylopterus volitans. Taxonomy (NCBI): domain Eukaryota; kingdom Metazoa; phylum Chordata; class Actinopteri; order Syngnathiformes; family Dactylopteridae; genus Dactylopterus; species Dactylopterus volitans. The sequence continues at coordinate 68,871 of CAAKHG010027785.1, read as the reverse complement.
TGTAACGAGTGGTCAATTGAGTAACTTTTGTCTTTCTGTCAGCTTGAACGAGTCTTGCCTCGTTCAAGCCTCGTCTCTCAAGCCTCGTCCCTCTGACCTCTGGCATTAACAGGGCATTTCTGGCATCAACAGGGCATTTCTGGCATCAACAGGGCATTTTCTCCCCAGAGAACCGCTGCTCACTGGATATTTCTTCTTTTTGGGACCATCCTCTGTAAACCCTAGAGGCGGTTAAGCATGAAAACCCCGGTAGATTAGCTCTTACTGAAATACTCAGATCAGCCCGTTTGATACCAACAACCATACTTCATTCAAAGTCCCTTAAATCACCTGCTCGGTTTGATCTTCAGCAGATGGTCTTGACCGTATCTAAATACCCAAATGGCTTGAGATGCTGCCATGTGATTGGCTGATCATACATGAACAAGCTGTTGAACAGGTGTACCTAATAAAGTGGCTGGTGAGTGTCATTGTCCTGCTGTCTCAAATAATTAAACTACCTCTTCAGTGTTCCTCTTAGCTCTTGAGCAGCCATTTTTTTAAGCTGAATTAATTTTTTTTCTTTAAGTTCTACATAAAAATTGCAGAAAGCAACCAACCTATATGGCAGGGTCTTAATGGCAGGGTTACTGGTAATTGTCAAGAAGTAATGGACAGTTTTAGCAATTATTGATAATGAGAAACAGAATAAGAGCGTCAGCGTGTACGATGAATGCAGATTCCCAAGGGCGACGGCATTTAAAGGCTGGTTGACGGAGCTCGGGTAATATTGACAGCAAAAGTGAAAATGTTCAAGTTGTTTAGCTTTTTGGTTGTTGTTTTTTTTTTCCTTGAGCTGCTGTTAGCTTTTAAAGTTTTAGCTAATCAAACTTTTACCCCGCACAATTTTTATGCCTCGATGACGCTGACAGCTGAGGCTCTGTCCTGTTCTCATGATTGCTATCTGAAGTATGCCTGGAGGCAATTTCACGACATCTGGCACAGATGTCCTCTTGGGTGTATTAGAATTTGGTAACGTCAGTGTGACTGTGACCTCACACAACACATTTTTGGCCACAGCTCAACAATTTCTGCTTGTCGTGACCAAATTTCCCTCAAATGTCGAATGAAGTGATGACATTTTATATCCTTACCGTCAAACGTCAACCTCACTGACGCATTGCGCAAAAACACATCTCGCTTTTCGTAGCGGAGGCATGCAGTTGTAAGACAGTAATTGTAGTTAAGATAATATCTCACGTCGCCGTCCTCACCTCGCAGCTCTCACAGCCACAGAAAGCAGTTTGCAAAAGTCCATGAAATGGTAAATGGCTGCATTCATATGGCAACTTTCACTTAATTGCTATTGCGTTATTCGTGCATGACATTCACACACTCGGTCATGCTCAAAATAGCAGTCTGTAGAGCACAAAAACATAAAAATCAGATGACACGAAGGGAAACACATTACATATGACATCTTGTTGAGGACCTCCAAGAGAGCCTAGTAACATTCGAAGTACACATATTAATGCGCTTAATGTCACAAACTTGGCTTAGTCACTTCAAAAACATTGTTTAACTAAACCGAGACATTGTTTTGATGAAAGATGGGGTTTTTTTGTGCATGTTTTTCAAATTTGTGATTATTTCTTTGGCGTCTTTAGTAAAATTCAAACGCAAATCATCTCTGATTGCGCTCTCTTGGGCTCGCCCTCGTCCCCAGGTTCAGTGGCATTGCAGAGCTCGGATGGTGGCCGGTGCCAACTTCTACATTGTGGGTCGTGACCCCGCGGGCATGCCCCACCCGGACACGGGGAAAGACCTGTATGAGCCCACCCACGGGGCCAAAGTCCTCACCATGGCTCCGGGCCTCATCACCCTGGAGATCGTTCCCTTCAAGGTCGCTGCTTACAACAAGGTCAAAAGGGCAATGGACTTTTATGACCCCAAAAAGTGAGTGGCAGTTTTTTGCTGATTTCATTACTTTAAATCTGTAGCATAACTGGGTTTTTAAAACATTCGTGTGTGCTTGTTGTTGTTGTTTCCTGCCCTTCCCCTACATTCATTTTCATTTGTGGATATGAGGAATACAGACGTGGATTGACTCTTAAGTGGAAATGCGTTCAGACCAAGGTAGATTACAACCAGCAGTCTAACCAGCACTTACATTTCCTGAATTGATTACACATTAAGCTTCTCTGTCAAAATAAACTTCCTTCTTTTCATATATCTGCAGCCAAACATCAAGCCAAGAGCAACACGAATTGTTTTTCTGCAGCTGAAAGCTCTTGGTGCTCAATATGAACTTTGAAGTTGCTCAACAACAAAAAAAAATCACAGGGAGCTCCTATTAATTTGCAATTGTGTACGGAAGTGACTTAGCATGATGAAGCAAGCAATACTCCCTCCAGATTGGACGCAGCCTCCACCATCAGGTTATGCAAGCATAGCTGCATTTGAGCCGGAACATTAATAATAAATAAGGCCAGACTAATCACAACATTTCCTTTGTTTTCCATGGTGCATATTTATGACGGTGAGCCGAATAGTTGATCAGGAACATCGAGTCCTTCTCTGGCAACAGGAACCAGCACGACTAAAAATAGCACATCTTCAAATGTAAACAGCAGGCGCTGAAAGAGTCAGCGAGTCGCTACCGTGTTGTTTGAACCGAATTTTACCTCTATGCCATTGACATAAAGAATGAATGTACCCCATGTAAAAAAAAAAAAATTAAAAAAAATCTTAAATATGACCGATCTGCCAATCTGCTGCCAATCCTAACATCATCTCACTGACCGGCTTTTCCATTTCCAATAAACATCACCCTCTGATATCAGTCGGCCCGACCCTAAACTACAATACACAGTTTAATGTTTTTACACGGAATTCGAGTCAGTGATTTGGCGGCTTAAGCTGGGGAACAAATACAAGAGTTCTGCTAGATTTCCGAAGTGCGCTTGTCAAGCCGTTAGACTTATGGCATTCCATTCTCATGCACACTGATGGGGGAAAGGAGTGAGGGGTGTGTGTGTGTGTGTGTGTGTGGGGTGGGGTAGGGGGGGTGTTTCAGCAGGAATATGTACGCTAAGCCTAATCACCCACAATACCCCAAAGTGTAATGGTTCACATCACAGCAAGCTGTTTCTGATTTGACACCGCATAAAAATGCTGTCTGAAGAATTTCCCCGGAGCTCCTTCACCTCACACCGTGAGAAGCGCTGGGTCTTCTTCACAGAGTGCCCGTGTTTTCGGACGTCATGCGATAGCTACGAGTAATTTTACTCCACAGGCAGCGGGACTGCGGAACCCCCCCACCCCCACCCCCACTTCCCCCGAATGTAAAAGCTCAGCAGAGAGATTTGTAAATTTCGGCCAGCACGTCGTGCTGATGGTCCCAAAGCCTTGAAAGGTGATTCACAGACGGCTCTGGTACGAACCTGAGGAGCCGGGGGCTGTGCATGACGAGGGTTGAGCACCCAGCCGCCCGTCAAAGAGAGGGAAGGGAGTCGGCTCGAGAAACCTCTTCAAACTATTTCCTAAAACAATGTCTTGACAAGGAGTCTGATTATTCAAAAGAAACTTGTTTTGATCTCCCGATCTGTTGCTCGTTACGTCGTTCAGATTGTGTTCAACTGGCGGCAAGAAGACCTGTTGGAGGACCTGACAGAAATGATTTCCTACAACTTAGATGCTTCAAAATGTCCTGCACAGAATGACCTCCTCGGCCGTGTTGATGATGTCCTTCAAAAAAAAAAAAACGGCCTCGAAAAGTTTATCCTCATATTATCTATATGTCTTCTGTTTACTGGGTGCTTTTTCTAATCATCGCCGTGAGGGACGGGTGGTATCACTTGACTGTCAGAGTAAATCTCAGACAACAGTGATTTAGGAGGAGCTTTTGATGTAACAGTTGCCAGAAATAATCTTCGCATGCAAAAGCCTGGGTTGTTTTGGTCAGGCTGCCGACAGAATTGCTACCTGGTCCTCTTGTGCTGTAACTTATGCGATGGCTGCAGCACACTTTGTCCGTTCCAAGCATCTTTTCCCTGACTGCGAACGTTAAATATCAGAATTAAAGATGTTTCCCCTTTTGTCCCTTTTACTCCCCCCACTCCCCTCAATTGCAGCCATCAAGATTATGATTTCATCTCCGGCACACGCATGCGCAGGATGGCCCGCGAGGGGGAGAACCCCCCCGATGGCTTCATGGCACCAAAGGCCTGGGCGGTGCTGAAGGAGTACTACAAGTCGCTGGAGAAGGCCTAAAGGTTGGGGTCCTGGGTGAAGACAAACATGGGAACATGGTGGTTTCTACTTGTGTTTTGAAATGATCAACGTGGGGACCATGCGGCTACTGTCAAAAAAAAAAAAAAAAATAGCTTCTTTCTGTATGTCACTCTTACGCTCAACGGTCAATAACAAAACCAGTCTCAAGTATTATATGACATGTATTTTGCCTGTATGTACTTGATTTAGGGAAAATTGGACCATGAAACATGATGGTTTCCCGATGAGAACGGTCTTGAAAGTACATATTTGTGTTTCAGTCCGACTTTACAGCGGTACATTCGGATGAGTTATGACGAAAATGCAGTGTAAAAAGTACAACAACAACAAAAAAAAAAATTAAAATCAAAGCTCACTGACCTGTAAAAGTACTGTTGACCGGTACTTAAGCGGCGATCGTCTCCGTTTTAAATGTCACTGCGCCTCCTCACTACTGAACCCGGTCGCTTTGCACTGTGTGTTTATGGCAGTTGCTCCAAATCTGGTGAACACAAGTTTTTTGATGTGAAAGTTGAGTGCCTTGGTCAAATTCCTGTCCTCAGAAAGCAAACTCGCCTGATGTCTTGTTCGAATTAGGACGCACAGACACTCCTGCTTTTTTGTCCCACTCGTCTTATTGTTACACTGAAACAATCCAGTAGTTCAAGAAAATGATCTGCAAAACAGATCGGCATGAAAAAAGCTTGAAGAAGGGTTTTTATTATTATTATTAAGACACATAACCCCACAACTATCCTAAACCTTCAAGGAAAGCTTGTAACTTTTTTTCCCCCCTCTATTTATTGTCTTAACACGACAACGTTCTATCTTTTTAACGGTTTAACCTTTTTAACCATGTCGTTTTTTGTTTTTTTTTTGGTCTCTCAGCAGAATTGATATTTTGTCACATTTTCATCAACTGTATTTTTTCTTTCCCACCTCTGGGCTTGCTAATATTTTCCATGTGGTAATTCACTTTTAGGAGTTGGCCTGTATAATCAGATGGTTGATGGTTACCATCGAGAGATCAAATTTGTAATCTTCCTTGTCCAATAAACCATTTTTAGCTAAAAAAAAAAAAAAAGAACAATTGGTTTACTTCTGCTTTGTGTAATCTCCGGGCGTGTTTCACATCCTCAGCACACCAAAGACTTTTTTTAATGTGTCACATGCACTCAAAGCAGCTCCGCTCGATTTTAAATGACGGCGCGGAATTGAAAGCGCCGAGCTTTAACACTGATGAGATGTCATCGGGTTTCGGCCGCCTGTGATCTCACTACCAGTTTATATTCTGACATCTTAATAACTCTAAATCTCTCCACGACTATGACTAACCTGTCCAGAGTTTGCTTTGTCACTCACTCGCACGCTGCACTTTTTAAAAATCAGTCGCTCCCAATATTTTCAGGACCTGCACGCAGGAGTACGTGCCCCCACCCGCGCCGCCCCACCCAGTCGGCCAATCAGCTGTATATTGAATTCGACAGACCCTCTACTGACCCCAATCAGTCTCAGACACACTCGTACACTGTATACAACGAGCAGCAGCTGGCTCCCAGATGCAGCGCCGCAGCCGGAGCGGAGCGCGCGGGGTTAAATCTCCGCTGAGAAAAGTGGCTCTGTCAGAAATACCCTGGATACTTCATCTAATCCAACTTCAAGATGTAATGAAGAGGCCTGCCAGCAGCAATTTTTTCCCTACATTTCACCAGATTTAGTTTAATCTCAAATGGTAATCAAGCTAGGACCTCAACTTCAAAAGGAGAGCTGTTTTTTTTTTTTTTTTTTTCCGGAAAAAAAAAAGGGGGAAAGAAAACAGAAAATGATCAAATGATTTCGGCGAGACTGTCGTATGATTTTTGTCCTCCTTTCAACTATCTGGAGGAGACCGGCGCCTTGTGAATGATGCAGGTGTCTGTTACTACGCGCACTCCTGATCCCCTGATGTTATCTCGCAAGTAGCGCGCACGGCCTATTTCGGTTTTTTGGGGGGGGGTCCCGCTCTCGGCTTACACGCGCCCAAATCGGGTCTCGCTTTGAAACTTTTTCATCCCTCCGAGGGCGTTGTCACCGCGTGGCACCGTGCCAGAGGAAACGGGGCTCGGAGGTGCCAGAGGGATTTGTCGAGCTCTTGACTACTGTTTACATGACTTATGCCTCCGCTCACCTGCACTACCTAATTCAATCATCTCAGCCGGCTGTTGGGGGAGAATTTACAGCAGTGACGGAACGCTCGTCACGGGCCTTTTTTTTCCTCTGATGCTTCGGGTTCAGATCCGAGTCTGAGGTTTACGACCACATTTGCTGAGAAGGGTCAGAAGTTATTTATTAAGTTATGTTAAGAGGCTGACGTGACTTTTAAAGTCCCGTATTGTATTCGTAGCTCATGCCATTATCCATTACATGGAACTCCTCTTGCCTTTGGTGTTAAGTACTCTTCTGGGGGTCATTTTCTTCGAAAAGATGGTACCACCGCAGTGTGACCGGTCGTCATAGCAACATCACGCAAAACTGCTGTGACTTCAGAGCGGCAAAGAAACAATGGGCTATCTTAACAGTTTGGTATGAGCGAGCAGACAGTTTTCGTTTCAGCAGAGGCTGGAGGCAACCGGACGAAACAGTGCTGAGAAATACGGAAGCTCTAGGGACCATAGCGTGATCTTTCTGCGTGCCATTTTCTGAAAGTAAAAAAAATTAAAACTGCGCCCGCTACAGCAGTTGATTCAAAGTGGCGGGCAGAGGTTCTCACTGCTCAGGGTATTCCATGCCTGCAGCACACTGATGACGCGATGACGCTGTGATGATTCTCTCTGTCCAGTCGGTGGACTGCAGGTGTTCTCATGTCACGTTGTAGTACCTCATCGTACCTGTTAGGCCTTTTTTGAAACTGCTAGCTGAGAGCTGGTACCATGTAGTGGAAAAGTGCAATTAGATGGAGTACATGTAATTTAAGATTTTAACACTTTAACACTAACACACAATTTAAGGAGCTTTCCACCTCATTTCTCGCATTTGTGACATATTTCTGAGTGAATCGGCGCAGGCTGGCAGGACAAAAGGTTTGGTTGTAAGCGATTTGGTCAGGGAGAGAGAGGACGCAGGGTGCTCTGTGGCGTTGCTGAATCTGCCCGGTCTAAAATAAATGAATAAATAAATAGAACAACCTTAATCAACTGGAGCAGTCACAGACAACATTTTCCTCTAAGTGAGTGTGGAGCCACTGAACTTTTTATACCTTGGGGTGGCAGAGAACAAGAGTGTGGAGCGGCTAGCAGCAACCACGCAACGCTAAAGCTAGCAAGCTAACTACAGTGCCGTGCTACCAGCGTCTAAAGACTCACAATATAGATGGCTGAACACGATCGCTTCTTGTTCAACGTTTCATTTAGCTCTAACGGCATGAAACAGAACTGGATTTTGGTAAAAGATTTCGAATATATTAACTTTCTCAGGCCCGCCGTGAACATCTCCACCTTAAGATGCATTTTGGCACCTGAAAAAAACAAAAAAAAAAACAGAACGTCAATGTCAGTGTAAATGTTTGCTATACGTTGAGCAGTTTCACCGCTTTTTCTGGCTGTCACGCAGCCTTGTTATTTGGAACTTCATTTTCATCCGCGGAATGCCTCCTACGCCTGGGCGCGGGGACGCGGCCACGCTGTGTCCCACCGCAAATCAGCTGTTTTGGTGAGCGGCACCGCCGCCGTCTGCTCCGCATGCGTTCGACATGGTACCTGCGATGACATCACCCCCGTCTCATCCCATCCTACCCGAAAAGGTTCAGCTCCTGCATGGAGTCCAGCTCCATTTATCTCCAATTTCCTTCCATCTGGTTCGAGTTCCATTCAAAGCGAGTCGTGACAAAAACCGGCTTTACTTTGCTCAACACAATATAGAGATGCAGGACCAGGCTGAGGGCCAAGAAAACTTGCTCTCCTGGGCGACGCCTCTGAGGTGAGGCATCAGTTGTGATGATTTTTGCGTAATCATCTGACTCACATTTTGTTTCATGAGCCCGAGTAAAAACAAAAGACGGTTTCCCAGAACATTCTGGTGTGTTTAATGTACAGTGTTATTATAAGAGGGGATTTTCACTTCATGTTCTCATGAAGGGGAACTGCAGCCACCAGGAACGGAGGACGTATCATATGTTAAACTGCTTCGCAGTGCTTATTGTTTTTGCGCATGTTTGTCGTCATTATAAGATGGGATCAGGTACATTTTGTGCAGGCTGATTTGATAATAAAATCATGTCGTGGACGGAGAACTTAGAGCACATGGAGAAACCCAAAGAAAACAAAAAAACAAAACAAAAACAAGACAAAAACAAGAAGAAAAAAAAAAACGGCAAGGACCAAACAGAAGCTTTGATGTTCGCACAGAATACACGATGGTAACCAGAGAATGACCACAAATCATTAGTCATGAACGCTGTCACACTCGCTGTACTTCTTCCTCACACATGCCATTGATATAAGACACTCATTAGCACAAGGTTACCGCAGCCTGATAAATCCAGCTACTTTATGATCCTCATGTCAACGCAGCATGTCAGAATGCAGCCAGACAGCCTCAGGAACATTAGCTCAGGAGCCAGAGGTTCAATATGAAGAGATCATACAGAGGCAGGGGGATCATGCATCAAATAATGATTCATGAGCAGATCAAAGGAGAGCATCTGTTTCACAACCTTGGGAGGACTTGGAGAAGAGGAATTCCAGGCTTACACAACAAATACGCTGTCAGGCACAGAAGGTGTGCCGTGAGCCCATCATAACATCCCCAGCGTAGCCGTCCAACCTGCAGCTGACGGAGAGGAAACAGCGTGCCGTCACCGTCAGAGGGGATGGATGAGCTTGTACACTGTCAACGGGGAGCTGCAGTGGACACGGGGTTCAATTTTTGATTTTTATTAAGAGGCGGCCGTCGGTAGATGATGAAGACGGGTTCTCTAAGTGGGAAATCTTTCGTAACTCAAGAACCTGAGGCGGCCGATCACATGGTCTCAAGCTCGGAGGAAGGCTGCCGTGACAAGCTTTTGGGACATTCATTCATATAGGGAGGATACCGAAACGTGAACAGAGCTTGTTTACGAAATAAGAAGCTCGGCCATGGGCGTGCGCCGCTTTCACGAAACTGCCAGGAAAAAAAACAGAAGCACAATATCTGTTGCATGATATCAGTTTGAACGTTAGTGGCAGGAGAGATGTAGGGACCCATGAGCCGCAGCCCCGGACAACGGACGGGACGATGTGCGAAGGCGCTTCTTCGCCGCATTGTTGTATGCGAAAGTGACACGGCTGCCAACGTTTCACAACGTGTGGAGGCGGCATCGACGCACATGAAACAGCTCTGCGAATATCGCAACATCCAGCGTTCGTTTCGGTGACGAAACAAAATAATTTGAACCACACTCACTCAGACGCGCGCGAGCACGCGTACTCACTCACTCACTCACTCACTCACTCACGCACACATACACACGCACACACTCAAATGTACTCACACTTACTCTGGTTACTCTGGCTGGTGACTTTGCCTTTGAACAAATACTGGACAGGACTTAGTAGTATAGCGTTCGGCACTGGGTCTGTTTTTGATGTTTTTTTTGGGACGTGTTTTAAATTGACTAAACATTTGTCAAGCCTTTCAGCGTGCTCGCTTTCCTTCCATTATTCATGCAGATTCCTAATTGCAATTCAATGTTTTATTGAATCTGGATCGCTCGTCACAGCTGGCGGGCCGCGCCGCGCCACGATATTCTTTTCCTCAAAGCAGTTTTCTTGACATTGTGTGTTCACAGGTGCAACTCGGCAGCGGAGGCGCATTCAATGTCCCGCGCCCCGCGGTTCCCGGTTTGAGTTTGCAGAGTCATCACACGTGGGCACTTCAAGGTTGCGGAGAGGTTGAGCACTAATCGTCCCTTTGTGAAAACCAGCGCGATGAGAGCCGAGATTTTTTTTTTGCCATGTGAGAACTGCGATGAGCCTGAAATATCTCAAAAGGAGTCTGTTCGACCACAGACTTACTTGAATATATAAAGTTATAATTACTGAGTAACCCTCTTGGTGCCATACTTCAAGAATGCGCATTTGCTTTGAACTCGAGGCCAATACAGCTATTAGTAAGCAGTAAGTAAACAGATCTGATTTGATCAAGATGGGTTTTCAAACTGCAATACGCTCTATTGAATATATCACTAAGTATCGCTTAATGGACATGATTGAAGTATGTTTACAAATACAGTTGGAGAGGAGGATATTAAAAGTATTTGATTTTCTACCTTGAGCTCAGTTATTATCCAAGTTTATACATTGTTTTTTGCTTGCTAAGAATCATGCACATATTTCTACTAGGTTTTATATACACTGTTGCCCATAAAGTTGGAATAAAATATTTTATGCCTCTTCTCGTGAAATGATTGTGGCAACGTGATTCATTGTTGAAAGATAAAGTGTATATCCCCGCGAAACTTTATTGATCAATCTGATCAAAGCTGAGGAACGTGTCTGAAAACAAAATTATTCCAACTTTATGGGCAACTGTGGGAGTGTGTGTGTGTGCGTGTGTGTGTGTGTGTCAAAGGCTAGTTGGGAAAGCATACACAGAAACGCATAGCCAGTGTGGCAGGAATATTGTACAGCAACATCTGTACCGAATACAGACTGGAAGTCCCCATAGGTGGTTGAGAAAGACTCAGATGAAAATCAAGTTTTAGATGGAAAAACAGTCGCTGGTGAACCAACTGGGCGCTGTGGTGTCGCACAAGGAGACAAAAGAGACCACCATCAATGTCAGCGTTTCAGAGCGACGTCAGGAGGAACCAGCGTTCAAAGCTGGGGAAACACCGGGGACGAACCCAAGAACCAGACTGGACGTGGAAGGTGAAATCCTCAGTGAACACAGTGTGAACAGGACCGGTGGAGGTCATGACCCTGAAGCCGGGAGCGTGGGTCCAGCCGCGTCCCGGAACCATCTCAAGCGCTCTGTCTGGAGAAGTGCAGCATGTAACAGAAATATAAATAACATAATAATATACAGTATATATGCCATGTGGGATATGGAGTTGTGTGAGAAAGGACGACGTAACTACCGCGGGTGAACTATTACTTGTCGGTTTGAACTTATTCATCAAAAACAGTCTTTTCATGTCGTTCTCAGGCAAATAGCGTCCACACACTCTATAGAACGTTTAATTACAATGTCAAGACAAATAGTTTATCTGATTCATGTGGGCTACGGCAAACTTAAAATGGCCGCCCTATTTTGGGAGAGAAAGAGCTGCGGAGCAGATGCATCACAATACGGGATGCCATTCAAATGCACTTCTCTTAAGTGGATTTGTCAGGGCATCGCGGCATCTGCTCGTGGAATCGGCGCATGGTTTCTTCCAAGGCTGCGGGGAGGGCTGGCTGCGAATGCGTAAGTCCGCCAATTTAGCAATCATATGCATCCAATCAGCGCTGTAAACACACTGCGAGGCGCTGCAGTTAACAGATTCTAAAGTGTTTTTCTTTTCTTTTTTTTTTGAGTTAAAATATGTGCCACTTACACTTCACTTGTCGGAGGCTGGTTAAAGGGAGCGCCGCTCGCTGCCTCTATGCGGACCAAAACGGCGGCCGCGGGCTCGTTTATGGGAAGATGCCGTGATTTATTGTCTGCGTGGGAGCAGGTTATGTCCATCAGCTTGGCTGTCAGCAGGCGGCTCATTTGTGCCAGCTCGGTTGCTTGGAGGGCGCATCAAGCTCATAATTGAACATTTAAAAGGTGCAGCAAACCCTTTCATCACTCTCGTCATCGACATTTCTACAAACAACAGCGTGTGTATGTTTACACGGAGGCCATGCAAACACCAACACACCCTTGAGCGTGCTGCATTCGGTGACCCGCCTCGGGTGTGTCTCTTATGAGGTGGATGGACGCCGGTGGCATTTATTCACAATAAGGGAGGCGCATACGACAAATCCACACGGATGCGTAGCTGTCAGGATAGTAAGCGGTTACGGATCCCTACAGTAAGACTTATATATAGTAACCCCTATATAAGCTTGAAGCAGCCCCGGCTCCTAAAAAATGACATTTCCATATGACAGGGTTGCATATAGAAATTAATGGGAAATGAAGTATCACAAACGTTTTCCGAACACTTTTTAAAAACTGCGAATGCGATGATTGCGTGAAATAAGGCCAGCAAAAGAGATTCTTCACTGCTCTCGCAGATGCTGGCAGACCAATCGATCCAAAAGGTGAACGGCGCGCGGTCCGTGCAAGTCGAGGGAGAAGGGCGCGGGAAAGGTCAGACCCCTCAGTGAGCCAAGGCCGCCACGGCCGCGGGAGAGAGCAGCGCATCCGCTTGTCCGTCATATTACCCATTAGTATCAGCGTTGAATAAATTTGCCCCGGCATGACATGTTGTCGAGGATCGCGCTGCGCTGAGTCAGCGGACAGACGGCGGTGCCACACCCATCGGAGCCCGCCGCGCCGATCTGGCAGCAGACTGCACCCTGTCAGTCATCCAGTACAGACGGCGCTTGTTGCCGCTGCTGGCAGCCTCCTCCTCCGCTTAATCCTCCACCTGCTTTTGTTTTTATCTCGGATGCATAAATCCTGGAGTTTTAGATTTACATGCTGCCTGTGATGTTTATGGTGTAACTGTGTTTTCCGTGATTTAATGCCAAAGGCGAGCATCTGTAGCATCACGTCCGCACATCCTGGCAACTCTGTTTTTGGAGGCGTTTTTTTTTTCTTTTTTTGTGTCACTGTCAGCAATTTGTAATAAGATTAGTACTTTTCTTCCCCCTTTCTATGCACGAGGCTGAAATATTATCCCCTCATTATTTTTTATGATCAAACTGCAGGACAAACGGGTGTTTTTTAAGCTAGTCAGAGTTGCTGCAATAAAAATGTTGGCTGGTTTGATATGGCTTAACGCACTACATAGATATAGAGCAAGAACGGTGTTAGCAAGCTAATACGGTAATTGTACAGATACGGTAATTGGTTAATGACTGCATGATGTGGGGGTTCACGTTCAGCTCGGGGGGGGTCATGTGCCAACCATGACTTCCTGCTTCCTGTTTCCCCTCCTGCGTGATTTCCCGACCCCCCTGACGTGTTTCACCTGTGCCTTGTCATAGCGCCTGTAGGCTCTCCAGTGTTTCTGGCCGTTCCCCGTTTGCCTTGACGGAGGTCCTGCCTGCCGATCCAGCACCTTTACTTGATCGACTGACTCCACGTGTACCGACCCATTTTTCGATTATTAATGCAGCTGTCTTTGCGGCTCCGAGTCCAGCCTCGGATTCGGGGCCGCGGCGTCCGCGCCCTACGTGGAAGCGCCGTCCATAATCCATTTGCTGTAAATCCCGAGAATGATAAGTCATATTATGCGGCAGTTCACTCCGAGTTCACCGAGTCGACTCGTACGTGGAGACATAATGAGCCCCTGTGATTGACTTCCAGACGCTCTTGGCTCATAAAAAGTGCCACGGTGCGGTTTCAGCCTCTCCCCGCTGCAGCGCATTCAGGCAATCTCAAGTTCCCCCATATCATCAGATGCACTGCTATCCGATGCCACAATTGTATTTGTCTTGGACATTGTTCTAGCTTTGATCATAAATTGCAGTAATTACTCCGGGCCTTATCCTTCCCCTCAGGAAACAGGAGAAGCCGGTGTGTACACAAACACCAATACAGGGGCCCTCAGTATGTCGGAGCCCGGGTGAGACAATAAATAGCCCGATTGAATGCTGGCTTTACGTGTTTTTTTTTTTCATCCACAATGAACCTCACAGCTTCTAGTGTGCAGTCGACTCAGCGGCAGACTACTGAAGGAAACAGGTTGTTCTCAGAAACTGAACCTTATTCGGTAAATAAACGAGCAGAACCTGAGACCTGACGACTCATTATGGACTCGGCAGCAATGAGGACTAACCACAAGCTGTGTGACTAATTTTGATCCCTAAAGAGTACACAGTTAACACCCCCCCTCCCCCACACACACTGGCATTTCGTATTTCACACAAATATGGAATGTTTTTTACCCTGTCCTTAGCACGAAACAAACAAGTTTTAAAATGCAGGGTGCAATAAATCTTTTAAATTACAGCTCTTGTCATAATGCACTTTTAATGCAAATTCTTGGAATATCGCAGATCTCTTTTCTGATAAAGCATCAGGCCATGGTGGAACCTCAGTGCGGTTGTCCAGAACTTTGGTTAGAGACATTCTAAAGATTCTCTATTTATGAGCATAAACCCTTTCTTTTTTATGATGTGACATCTAACTCCTCCAGTGGTGTTAAGACATGTTTTTGAGGCAAGGCGGGCAAAAATGTTGATTCAGTGTCTGAAACACATTCATCTGAGACGATTTATCTGCTCTGTGTTTAATCTAGTATGCACAGTATGAAAAATATGATGAACTTCGCTGATCCCATACAGGAGAGAAAAAACAGCAAAAAAAGAAAAAAAAAGAACAAGCAGTATTTAGAAAAAACAATACTTTCAGTATATATTCATGGCACAAAGTGATTGGAGACAAAAAAAAAAATTAGGCAAGCAAATCAGGCACTATAATAGATCTCTCCACTCAAAAATTCAGTTGAGAGATCTGACCTGATAAAATATGAAAGGTCACGTTGTGATACCTGCTCAGCAACTGCCTGTTTGGATGAAGGAAAGTTCAATATCTGCCATACTTCACTTCATGTTTTAATGGGTGATGACAACCCGATGAAAAGTACACGACCAAGAACATGACAAAGGGTGGTCGCTGTGCTGAACTCGCAATGAAACATCCCTCATATTTCTCAGTGGGCCACAAGACATCCATTGATCTAATGTCAAAAATATGGGACCAAACCATTACTGCTGGTGTTCGAGCCAAAAGCAAAAATGCTAATGGGAATGTCAAACAAGGAATTTAGAAATCAAAATCCATATACATCAGGTCAATTTAAATTTTCATTTTTTTTTAAGCTTTTTTTTTTTTTTGCTGAGGTCTGAGCTGTTCTTCTCGTATTATTGGAGTATTTAATAAAGCTTACAGGAACTCTCAAAGCCTGACCGAAGTCAAGGCTTCAACACGAAATGACTGTTGACAGAGTAAATGATTGCCAGCAACTCTAGAAAAGCTTCGTTTAATCGAAAATAAGACTGAACGTCTTTATAGAATCAACCTGAGCTCGCAGTGAATTGTGCAACTCTCGGGCTCCGTTAACTTCCAAAGCGTTTCTCGTTGGAAAATGTCCTCAGCACATAACAAGGGAAACATGCACCCACCAACAGTATCGGATGTGTATCCTGAGGGGAAGCTATTACTTTATGATGTGGTATGTTGGGATGCCAACTAAAACGATCCACCTCAGGATGGTTTGTTCACTGTCTTCTGCAAGTGTGCTCGCTCAACTGTTCAACATAAATACTCCTGACGTTTCCAGGGGCGAAATTTATTGTTGTTGACACGTATCAATTCTGTCTTTGCCTGTTGCCGCATGAGGATTGTGTTCTCAATTTGGCGTCGAGTTTGGTGCTTTTGTTTTGAACGCCGCGCTCTCTTATCACGAGAGCCATTGCGTACACGCCAATTGAGCACATCGATTTATTTATTTATTTATTTAAATAAAAAAAAAACTAATGTCTTTCTTGCTTTATGCTGACAGAAATTGCACATTTTACATTTTGACCTGGCAAATGACTGTTGGTAACAGTGAGCTTTAAAGGTGCTACTCCAAATATACTTTAGTACCAGAGGGTCAGTGTGTCCATTGCATCTTAGGTAACAAGGCAACAGCAACTTGACAAACATATTACCATCCTCAGTAATGTTACACAATTTGCTACCTTTGGAAATGGTTTCAGGGTCCTCACAAGTGAGGGTTAGATAAGGTAGAGAGGCAGATCAGGACAGGCGCCACACATGTCTGTGATTTTTAATTTTAAAATTTTGTCATAAATGCTTTAAAAGTAAATGTTTGT
>CAAKHG010027785.1:37205-52625 GCA_901007715.1 Dactylopterus volitans | reverse complement strand
AAAGTAAATGATGTTGCACAATGTAATGGCCATAACATCATCAACGTTTAGAATTGTTCTGTATGACACTAGTTTTTACTATGGAATTTTGTCACAGTGACACTGTATCTCTGTGAATGTAACAACAGTCTTATTGTCCTTCATAGCTCCTGAAGCAAGACCACCCAGAAACCTGAACCAGCAACAATCATATCCATCACCACTTTTAAGCTAACTTCAAGCTTACATTCACTTGGATAGCTTTAGGATAAATATCCAATTAGCACTTATTTGATCACTTAAATGTAAAAAGGTGCCAAGGCAGTATTTATTAATAGGTGTTTTTGTTGGGTGAGTTCGGGGGCCCATACACGCAAACAGTTCTTTTCTTTTTTTTTTGGTTTGAGCTGAAAACAACATTTTGCATCTTTCAAAAAGCTGGAAAGTCAAAATAGTGAAGTTGTGGATCTGAAAACCAAAGCATGCTGTGGAAAAGCCTGTTCTTACTCTATTAAAGTGGAAATGCTACCATTAACTTGAATGCAAAAACTTTGGTTCTGTAATGAAAAACAATCAAATGCTCTGGGTCACCGTGTTTCACCCTCCACCATCATTGTTCCCAAAACCAAACCATTTGGTTTGTATGCCCAAGGCTAACCCTGCCGTAACTGTGTATCACTGAAATGTGATTAAATATGAATAGTCATAGTTTTGGAGCACACTGTAAACTGTTAAGTTTACGACCATTGCTGACGTGTGTGACTCCGCGTTGCAAATGAGGTCGTAGCTATCACGGCAAAATCAGGAGTTTGTTCCGCCTTACCACCCCTTCTCCTGTCCTCCCACATTTTTGGATTAATAGAAATGTCATAGGTCATGTTTGTAAGATATTCACATTGGAGTGATTAGAAATCCCACCGCAACTCATGCACATGTTAACGGATGATGTTTGCACTAGTGTAAGATCTGAGGAAGTGTCGCCAAGCACCAGGAATTGATAAACTGTATTGGTTTATACTGGGATTTATGCTTAACATTTTGTCACCTATGAGTGGGATGACCAAAATATTAGGGACGCCTCTCAGTAGAACATCAAAAATTATGGTCCCAATTAAAATCGTTAAAATATGTCAACGCCTCTCTCAAACAGATATACACACAGGCAGGCACGCACGCACGCACGCATTTATATATTTATATGTTTATACACATAGTATATATAAGAGAATGGCCATATACATCTGAAAATCTAAGCCTAAACTGCTCCACATTCATTTAAATGACTGCTGTTTATTCATGACCACTTTGGTATCTGAAAACCTCCTGAAGTTTGTTCAAAAAAAACAAAAAAAAGTGTTTAAACCTAACTTGTGTTTGACCCTTCTCCTGCCTTAAGAAGTCCTGATGAAACCTCGTGATGTTTAATCTGGTTAATTAGGGGGTTTAACTGTAATGGATCATATTCCTGCCGTGCTCCTCAAAATCACTGAATGAGTCACTAACAAAAACACACTGAGCTTATAGCACATTGAAGGTCATAGCGAATATGGTGCATGACTTGTGTTATGGAAATATAATTTCAATATTTAGTGTGAAAGTTCATATCCCAGACACCATCCAACTAATAAACGAAAGCTTCTTTTCATTCATGATTCACTTTCTTTTCCTGGATTGTCAATCACATCTCACATGCTCTCTCGTTTATCAGGAAAATAACATCATTACTATTTCCAGTGGTGGAAAGCACTGAATAGAAATATTTTGTGACCCAAAAATAATCTGACACACAGATTACACCCCAACAAAATAAAAAAAAACAAAAAAAAACTGACCTGACTGTACACATACACCTACTGATCTGTCAGCCAGACTTAAAAAGTGATCGAATCCAACAATGGAGCCAGAAAAACACTTTCTGTCTCTGCCACTACTTTACCTGCAGCCAAGCATGCAAGCATGTGGCGATTCTGTTGAACGCCCGATGCCCTGCACCGCGTCTCGCATCCGCCCTTTAGGTGCCAGATGAGCTTGCTAAATAATGCGGCGCAAAGGTCGCTAAATTCCGGACTGGATTTACTGGGACCATCCCACAATTTATGACAATCAAAACACCAAAAATGGCATAATGGATTAAACGAAATTGAATTGATCAGATTGAAGTAAAGAATACCAGCCTTCCATATCGCGTCTACTGTACCACCGGGCAGAGACAGTGTCGTTGTCCAACCTATTTTGGCAAACATGCACTTTGGAAGATGTGCAGATTAAACAGTCAAAATAAAACATTAGTTACTCAAATGTATAGGCGCTAGTGAGGAAGGAGCCAGGCTCTCTGTTTCCGATCTCTGGGCTAAGCTAAGCTAAGCGGTGGCCCACTCAAATTATTGAACAGCGCTGTATATTCTAATCTATTGACAATGATGTTTAATGAGAGTGGTGTATACATTCTCATTGAACTTTCAGTAGGAAATCAGTGCATTTATTTCCTAAAACTGTCCTTAAAGGTTCCCAGCTATGGTTCCAGTATGGTGGATGGATTGTGGTAAACATGCTGTGAAAAATACAGAAAATTTTGCTGAAGGACAATACGTGTTTCCCTTCGCTCACTGAGGGTTTGAAAAGCCTTTGCAAGCACAAGCATTTCTCATAAACAAATGTATGAAACTTCAAATAGACATGGAAAAAAAGATTACTTGTGGGGTATAGCATGACATCATCAACAGCAACATGCAATGTCCCACACAAAGAGAGGATCTGTGGCTAAAATCACAGCTCTACTACATTTTTCAGAGATAAGTTTTTGAGGAGCAGCAAATCGCTCCTTCATTGTTTTTATTTATTTTTTCTAACTGAGTGCATTTGGCCTGAAACTGACTTAGAGGGGCAGTGAGTTGCTGATGGTTAGGCAGTGTGTAACTTGTAGTAGATGATACCCTCCGCCATCTCACTCTGGAGAAGCCCAGCACGAGTATCTGGTGACCAGCTCCTTTTTAAAAGTCCCACCTAATACATCTATATATGTTCAAATGTTTGCCATATTTTTTTTTTTTTTATATATTTTTCACCTTTTTATCTTGGTAAAAGATAAACCTCGTAACTCTCACCAAAACAAATGATCCGTGGTTGGATTCAGCACTTTGCTATAAGCCCACTGCACCCAGGCGTAGGAACACAGGCGTATTGTGGTTGAAAAAAAAAAAAAAAAAAATAGTTCCACTTAAAATTGTCATGTGCCTCGAGTGTTCGGCAGGCTGACTGTAAACTGTAAACTAGTCGAGCTTGTGGCAGTATTAGATTCCTCTCACTTACATGGAATAAGGCTATGTAAGAATATTCCATCATGCGGCTGCTTTTTACATGAAAGACTCACTCGTGGAAATCGGACTCCCGTGCTCCTCTCAAGCTCAGAGGTTGACCTCTGTGTCACATCCCAAATACAACACTGACACATCATCTCCTCTCATAATTACTGTGCTGGCACCATGAAAGCATGTTTACAGATCAGCCCTGTAATCTGCCACGACGGTGACGCTCTGGGGGTGCAGTTAGCTAGCAAAATGTTTCTCAATAGGTCCTTTTCACAGCATAAAAACAGTTGTCATTGATAGAATGTAGTATGGGGCACGTCACCGGAAAAAAAAACCCATAATTAAGATTATTGATTATACCAGCTGAATCTAAGCAGCTCTATAAAAAAAACAACTGGGCTTAACTTTATGTAGTGGACTTGAGCTAAGGAAGAACCCATTAAATTATGATGTGGAGAGATTAAATCTGGACATATTTTTACTGGAAATATTACATGTTCCTTACTGATGGTGTGTGTGCTATAGAGAGCCCGCCCTGTTTGTTAGCGGGATATTGTGGAAACTCCCAAACTGATTTTTTTTTTTTCACATTTGGGCGGGGCCAGTTTAAAGTAGTGAAAAAAAATGTATTTTTATTTTTTCTTTGCATTGGTGGACGGCTGCCTCCTGCAGCATGCCCTACTTACGCTGTTGTTTTCCTGCATTGAAAATGGCTGCTTGTGAGAAAGGCCAACAACATAAAAGTAGTGATGCTCAGTGGTTTAAAAAACAAGTTTTTACATGCTTCATTTCACTTCAGTTGAAAGAAAAACATTAAGTAGTTTCATATTGTTTAAAGATTTTTTTTTTTTTCCATTTAACTTCATTTTTAAACCCAAGTTCCCAAACTTAGCCTAACAAACCATGCTGATTTTTGCTGGGGGCCTTAACGTAATAGGTGAGGAGGATGGCCTGGAGCTATTATGTTATTTTAAAAAATTCTGGGAAATGTTTTGAATGTCATTTAGATGCAAAAACGGGGACATTTTGTTCCTCGCTCTTGCCTGAGGAATGGATCTTCTTTTTGTGTGGTGGTTTTCCCCATTGACCACAGACACTTAGTTCGCTTTCGCAAGGCAGAATTCCAACCAACGTCCACAGCATCTGCATGGTGACTGAGGAACAAAACATGCCCAATGTGCATCACATCTACCCTCGAGGAAGCCATGGGTCAACATGCCACTAAGAACTCACCAAGAGCCCTTGAGCATTTGACTGTTGTCAAAACCACCATTGCAAATGTGGTGTCGCACCACAATTAGGGGCGACTGAAATTTTAACAAATACTGCAGAAGTGCATTCATGACTTGCCCTCTAAAAAATGAGAATTCGAATTAACTTTCTTTGACTGGGCTGTGCTACGTTTGCTGCCAACCCAACCATCGCTGTTTAATTTGGTTTGACTCAGTGCCTTTTTGAGTCTTTCTAATGTGTAAATCGATGGTCTTTTCAAGTAGCAGACCACCATGAAGTCCAACATCTGCTATATAAATATACTTGCCCCACAGGGCTCTGCCTCACATCACTCATCCTGCTGCGGTGTCATCTCATGCATTCATACGTCCTTTAAAATCTTGACACTACAGCATCACAACTCCCCCGCTGGCATTTCTTTTTTTTTTTGGTTTGTCAAAGTCAGCTATTGGTTCCTCTGCCTGACTGGTATTTTAGCACAAACTTGGTTCACACATGGACGGAGAAACACACTGAATCACAGAGCTCGCACGGTCACAGTTGTCATATGTTAATTGTAAACCGGAGACTTTATCTTTGGTTGATAGATTGTTTTTTTCCCATTAGTTCTTATTTAAGGGACATGCTGTTTGAAACCAGTCGCCTCGCTGGAAGCAACAAGTGTTTTGGCTTTGGCTTCTACAAGTGAAAACAGAAACCTCACTGCACACCATACACATGGAAAAATTCTAGCATTTTGGTTCTTATTTTCATAATTGTGAACATTCGGCCTGTGCTAGCTTAATGCTAATTTCGCAGCCAACCACCTTTTTTTTTTTTTTTTTTTGCCAAAAAAATCTGGGCTAGTCGGAGTTGAGCAAAACGTAAACACAGAAATTAGACATTAGATTTGTGGATCTGCTCCCGGGGGCGAGTTGTCAGTAAACCAAAATGGCTTGTTTGTCTGTCGAGTATTTGTTTACATGTGTGAAGCTGTGAATGTAGCATGTGCACATGCTGGGGCAGCAGTAGCAAACAAGGGGGAATTCAACAAAACTGAGGGCAACGAGCAGACGTCTGCGCTGAATAACTGTCAAATAATGCTCATGCAAACAAGCGTGGGCCTACATTAATGAGGAGTTCAAATGAAGGGGGGGAAAAAAAAGGCTCAAAGGAGGCAGGCGGGCAGAAAAAAACGCAGGCCTGACCTGCTGCTCCGGCCATGTTTGCGTTCCAGAAGTTGCAAAAAGCGAGTCTTGGCTGAGCGACCGCAGCCACTGAACCCGAACGTCGCGTTGTCAGATTGGAGATAAGAGAGCAAAAAAAAAACAAAAAACAAACACGCCGGTGACAAATTTCGGCTGAGGAAGCTGAGCATCTGAAGCCTGATTGTGATTGATGAATTGTGCATCAGTCATACTGTCGATGCTTTTAGAGTCACGGCTGAAGGCAGAGTGCAAGGAAAACAATAGGAGGGGAAACGATACCTGCTGGAAACGTGCTGGAAACGGCGGCGACGGACAGTCCAGCACAACGGAGCTGGTGATTATACAGTGTAAGTGGAGAGGGTGCACCTCGCCATATGGCCATAAAGCATCATTTCTGAGTGGTGAGGTCATGCGCTGCCAAGATAAGCTCTCAGCTAAATGAGCAAGTGGCTTAGAAACAGGACCGAGTACCTTATTTTCTTGTTGTCCCAGGAAATGTCTTTGAGTGCTTTGTGAGCGGTAAATGACCAAGAACACATGAAAGGAACATTTCCTCAAAAGAGGCTCTTTCAAGAGTAGTCCAGCCTCGCTTATTGCTGTTAGCACGTACAAATCGCTTTGGTTTTAACTTTGTTATAGTCAAATTGAAAACACACCGAATGATTTTCATCCGAGTGATTTTCATCATATGAGGGAAATTTTTTTTTTTTTTTTTCAGAACTGAGACAAAACAAGTTTTACCAGTTCAGAGTTAACACCTAGACACATCTGGCTCCATCACATCAAACCAATAAAAACACCGAGCACCAAGATGGATGACAGTAATAAAAAACACCCTCACATTTTTTTCCTCAGTCGTTCTGTGATGTATAAAGTTTGACACACCATTGCAGTGTAGAGGGCGTCCAAAGGTTGTCAAGGAGGTTAAGCCCTGTGCCTCTGGGATATTGCGGATGCTATAGAGGTGAAAGGGTGCGATAATTTTCGGGGCACTGCCAGTGAAAAATTCCGGCAGGATTATTTTATTAAGGAAAAAAGGTGCCTAAAGAGAAAAATGTTTTTCCGTGGGGGTGCGGGTGGGATTAAGAGGTGAGGGAGGGGGCATAATTCACAGCTGATGCAAATATTCTCTGGAATCCAGAAACAACATTTTTGTCACCTGACTCCTACTTGTGCTGTTCTGGTCGTCGGGGCAGAGCAGAATGTCGACAAAGGGATCAAAACTGAATTGTGCTGCCACTTTTTGCTCTTATGATTTCAATTTTCTAGCATTTTGCAATGCATCCCGCAAGATAGGGCAGGTTTTAGCCTCAGCGTCCCGGACGCGACCTCAGTAGCTCCAGGCTAAATGGTCAAAAAAAGGGTCACCGTTTACTTCAGTTGGATTTGGATTCGGCTGCCGCGCTGCTTAACCCTTGACACTCGGGATAGTCGTGAGTAGATGACGTGTAAATCTTCCTTTTTGTACCAACTGCTCCTTTAAGAGATGCGCAGTGACAGACGCCGGTGCTCACGGGTGTCCGCCGCCGTGCTAGCATGCTCGCCTTTCTTACGCGGCTCATCATTTTACCCATCGTTTCCATTAAAAGCGAAGTCGGAAGATGCATGAGACAGACAAGGAAAATGAATCTGTTGTCTAAAGCGGATGACTGGCCAGCTCGTGCCTCCCAAATATGTACTCGCTAAACTTTTGTGTGGGGACGTTTATTGATAAACAAGCAAACTCTGTGTCTAACAAAACTGTCACAGTCCGTGTCAGCAGGAGTTGAAGCATGATTTTGCAGTGAGTGAACTGACTGTAGTGTTGCAATGTTGTGGAACTTAAATTTAAGACTGTGAGGACACTTTTTGGCTTTGGAGCGTCGCTACATGAGGGAGAGAGGCCGAAATATCTCAGTAGCAGTCATAATAATGAGTGGTCAGAATGTATATGCCGAGGAAACGTGTTCCCGAGCCTCCTTTTTCATACACTAAAACATCTTTGATAAAGGAAAAGAAATAATGCCCACCTTTCTGTTGCTTGAGAAGCATTGTCCATTATATTATATTTGCCAATATGTAAACTGTAAATGTTATGCTGCGGGTGCAACATGATACAATAAGAAGTTTGTGCTATGACCAGATGATTTGTTTTTGGAATTTAACATGTTTTAAAATTTAAAAAAGACAACATGTGCAGTAGTAGATTTGAAGTTGCTATGCAACATGTAGTGCCTAACTTTGCATAACCTTTAACAATTATTTACATTAAACAATGATTTAAATACAGTAACTGGGCATCAACCCTGGTGATCTTTGATTTAGTTTACCCTATTTGTGTAGCCTGGATGAAACATCTTTGTAATGTTGGTCCATCTTCAGAACACTGGGGTTTGACCACAGAGGACCCACGTGCATCATATCTACTATTACACTGCAATTGCCTTTTCCTAAGCACTTAACGGTTCCCTCGTTCACATCTGCCCCTGTGATGTTTTCCTTTGAGGTTAAGGAAAAATGGTGAGGGAAAAAACATGGGTTGTCATTTTTTTTGACTATTCAAATATGGTCAGAAAGTCACTAGGTTTATCTATGATTTTGTTTGAGTAAAAAAAAAAAAAGTTATGTGGATGGGGGCCACTTCTGCCAGTGACACGGCACTGCTGACCCCCTTCAGGTCCATACAAAGTGGACGTGAGTCTAAAGTGGCCTGCATGTGAAATAGCAAATATGACCCAAATATCTCCAATCAGACGACCAGATGAACGTGTTCCACATTTTGGCCACAGCGACTTAAAAGCTGTCTATTGTAGACTTGACCATTGCTGTAAATTGACAAAAAAAAGCTTTTTATCTAGTAAATCCATTTATGTCGCCAAAACTGTGCAATGCATGGCAGCATTTTTATGCATTATTACAGTACTTAACAATGTTGATATTGATTTTAAAAAAAAAAAGGCAGAATAAATCAGAATTGTACTTTTTTTTTGTTTTTGTTTTTACAAATATACAATATATGGAGAAACGTCAGAGAAACGATGACAATGTCTGGATGATTTACAGGAACAACAAGCAGCCATGGCATGTTGGGATCTCGCTGATTTAGTCTGGCTACACCTAATTCATGCATGCGTGTCAGAGAGGAGTCAGGATTCTATGGGCAGGATACATATCTGCTAAAAAACTTTCCGGGGAAGGGGTTGATTGATCTCTTTACGATGGGAAGGTCAGAGAGTTTGGGCTCTGGCAATATCTTAACACTTGTCCAAACCAGAAATATTCCAACACTGACTAACACATTGCAGTGACCCATGAATGAAACGGAAAACATTTTATTTTGAAAGGACAAGTCACAGATGTTTGTGGTGATGTGGTGAAAAGTGGTATTGGGAGTATTGATCTGAAATATATCCACCATTTTCCCTCGCTTGTCACCCTGAAGTTGCCCTGGAACAAATTAGTGAGCTTTTATGTTTTCAGCGCACTTGGAAAGTGTGAGACGATTTCATGAAAATGCCCTGAGTGCGCCACAGTACAGGTGATCTTTTTGGGAAAGCTAAAGGTCGGAAAAATGCACTTAAAATGGCCTTCTGATGACGGCGGCTGAGCCCTTGTTTGTCTCGGCCTCTTCCTCACTGCCCAACACCAACACCGTCTGTCCCCTGCATGGGTTCAGTGTGTGTTCGTGTTTCGTGTTCCATGGAGGCCTGACGGGCAAGGGCCTGATCTCAACAGGCTCTATGGGGGAATGCCAACCCCGGCGGCGATGCCGTCTCCCACCATTTAATAAGGAGACAACGTCCGAAGCTGTCGCCTTTCCTGTATGTCACACTTCCCGCTCTTGATTACTATGCAAACTACTCTTGCCACAGGAAATTTGAATGTCCGCCTGGTTCCCTTTGCGCATCAGCATGGGTGGGAGGAACGGCTAACCAGTGAAGAAAGATTACCTTTCCAACTCACTCACATAAGTACAGTGACTGACATTTAAATCGGCTCCTAACTTTTGTTGTTGACAAATGCAGGCTATATTTTCCCGCACGTGATCCGACGTCACCCGATGCTACGTGACGGCCGCTTCCCTGAATGACGCACTGGGACTGGACGATCGAAAGGACATCACGGCGATGGTGGACGAGGCAAAGCCTAATATTGGGGGTCTAATGTTGACGTTTTATTTCGCTACTTTAGTGGTTCGCCTCATCAAAACAGTAAATAATAACTCAAAGCGATCAACACGCAAGCACAGTTCAAAGCGAGCGTACATGAGTAGGAACGGGCACTCATTTATTTTTCTCCTCATTTGGAGGCTGAAAAGAGAAGCATCCTTCATTTGATGCCACCGGACTCACTTTCAGATGGCCTGGTAGTTATCACATTACATGCTGCAAATGTTGAAGTGTGAATTTTTTCCAAACAAAAACTTCAAATGGAAATAAACTAATTTGAGCCCTTTACTGTAGAGTTCTCCGATACCCACTTTGAAAATATATATATATATATATATATATATATATATATATATATATATATATATATATATATATATATATATATATATATATATATATATATATATATATATATATATATATATATATATATATATATATATATATATATATATATATATATGTAAATGGGGTGGTACTGAAATGGAAACGAGAGGCTGTCATTTAAAAATCTATAATATTCATGCTTTTAATAACGGTTGGTAAAAGGGGAATGTGCATAAGGTGAATCTGAGGTGCTAAATTGTGCAAAAATGTCGGTATGGTCCTTTAATACCCCTAATATTTCACCGTAAACATTTTTTACATCCACCAAGTACAAAATAAGTAGTTGGATTTGCACTGGTGGCCACGGAATTCTAAATTTAGAAGTGGCGTTGTGTAATCTTATGAATGGTATGCATTAAAAACAAACCAGGCAGGGAATGCTCTGGGTTTTCAGTGCCAGGGAGGGCGAGTGCTCACAAATGTGCCGGGATAAAAAAGACCTGAGAGGGAATTACGCTGATGGAAGCCTCCGCTCGAAATCTACAAAGAGGTTCACCTCTGTGACTTCCCTTTGCACTGACATCACAGGTCGGGGGGGGGGAGGGGGACAATGGAGCATTGTGTGGCAGTCATTCAATCCATTACTGCGCCGTAACACTAACAGCGAGTGATCACACAGTAATGATGTCACCACAGCTGCCTGCAGGAACAACAAAGAGGTACCTTTTAGGATGGGCCGATGCAAAGCCAGATTAAAGCCAGGAGGGAGCCTATGGTTTGAGGAGCACCAAATGACACACACACACTTATACGCGCGCACGCTCGGAGCTGTGTGAGAGCCGTGGCCAGGGCTCGGTCAGCGTTGCACGGGTCAAACGTGGGGTTGTCGGGCGGCGTCTTCGCATGATTTGTTGCTCAGCTTTCAGCAATCTAAAGCAACAACGATTGTTCACGTAGCAGTTTACCTTTCGGAACTTAAAATCTTGCTTGTATCTCAGCGTTGGTGCGCCGCAATGTTTACTCTGTACTCATGCGAAGCGCTTGAGGGGTTGCATTGTTACTGTTGACCAAGACTGAAGCTTGCAGTATTGTTCATGGTACTAAATCATTGGTGTAATTGCACTTAATTAAACATGTTGAAACAATTCTTATTGGTTGAGATGATGTGCAAAACTATGGCAACACCTTCCTCAGTGCATTGCATCTTCCGACTGTCATTGTAAATGCGCCTGAGGCACAGCGTCTCGCCGTCAATTAACCCCTAGACCTACACTGACTTAAACACAGTGGAGAATAGGAGTGGGACTTAACATCTTAATTCTATTTTAAGAATTATAGGAAGAGAAAAAAAAAAATCTGAATTTTAAAGCTCAACCGTCAACATTACAGTCGCCTGAGAACAACTTTGCTGTCTGGAAATAGCGCCAATCTGCAAGCTCAGCGTGCACCTAACGTTAATGCCTCCGAGACGCGTGCGTTCCTCGCGGCTGAGCCACCGGGAGGGCGAGGCGTCACAAGCGCTGCTGTGCTCGCGTTCTGAGCTCGGCGACGCGGAGCACAGAAGCGTTTTTTGGCTTTTATGATGCCAAAAAGGAGAGAGAGAGAGCTGGAAGAGAGCCGCCATATATACGCAAGGTGTGTCGAACTAAAGTGAAATATTTTGGGAACACGAGAAACTGTCCTCCGTGTTTCCAGCAGGAGTTGGAGGGAAAACAGTCCGCGTTGTTTGCTGCCAGCCAGAGAACTATGGAAAAGCGCTAGAAAAGTTTCCACTCAGCTTGCAAAGGGCCAATCACAAAGTCGAGTGCAACATTTTGCCCCCCTTTTTCTTTTCTTTTTTTAACGAGGCAGAGATACCAGACTGTACAATGAAACCAAACTTAGAAGTCATGGAATCACGGAACAAAGCAGGTAGGATGGCTTTAACATAGACTGATTTAATTGTGGATAAAAGCAAATCGCTATCATCTTATTCTGAACTTGCTGACGTACTGTATGTGTTCATATGACATGTAAGCTGCCTGCATATGCTGCTGCAGGCCCACTTTTGTTTCTTGGCTCTTCGCAAATGCTGGTGAATGTGTTAGCAACTGTAACCTTCCACTAACACAAATACCCTGTGTTTTAAAAGCAGCAGATAGTCCCATTGTGGTTAAGAATAAATCACGTACAGAAATCAAAATTAATCATTTTATAATTGCATCCCTCTGAGATCTTTTGCATAACAAATGACCATTCCTCACATTTAATGTCCTTATTTCATCCAGGTTATATGAAAATGAAATTATTAAGTTTTTCCATGTAGATTTGATAAAGCCCCATTATATTGCTATTGTGATATACCCTCAATAAGAGCTCCGCCATCTTTTTGATGGAACACCAACTTCTAACGGGCAGAACGGTGCCTCTGGAGCTCACCATTCTGTGCCTGTTCTTGCATTTTATAACTTGAGCTCGGCTCTTTTGTGAGATGCATGTAAAACTTCCCGTTGATACAAGCCAGCATGGGATTCTCGGTCCGGTCATCACCACGGCAGAGGCGGAGAGACCAAAGAGGACGTTAACAGAAGGAGCACGGAAGGGGAGAGAGAGATTTGAGCTCCTTACCTGCTGTGATGAGCCACTCGGAGGGGAGAAATGCTGCTGCTGCTGCTGCTGTTGGCATTCTAACAGGACGTTGGCGATGTCGGGAAATTAAGAGGCTTGAGGTTGAGGTTGAGCAGCAGCGGTGAAATCAAATTGTGCAACATAACAAAGTAATGAGGAATAAAAGCAATATACATATACAGTACATGCAAATACATACAGAAGTATGACAGAAGTGTTGCCTAATATATGCATATATATGTATAAACTGCATACTGAATAAAGTGGATTATGTGAACAGTTGGAGTATACAGTATATATTAAAGAGTTCAGTGTTGACCGGTATTATATATTTAAGGTATAACTGTAGGCTTAACAACAATAAATTACTGCCGAAGCAGTACAGTGCAAAGACAACTGTGCAGTGGTAGAGTCCTTGTGGCCCAAATTGTTTATACGTGGGAGAGTTATGAGATTGAAATTAACAGCAAAATTGGTAGCCTTGAGACACTCACTGCATTTACACACAGTCCCACTATCCCACTATCAATCAAAAATATTACGGTATTCTGAATTTGACAGGAGCCGTATGATCAGGCCCCGTTTCAAATGCCACAGCTTTGCATCAAGACACGCCGAACGTGCCAATATTATTCTTGTTTTAAGAGCACTCGTTACACATTTACACAGCACATGCAAAAATATGCACCACATGACCGCCGCCTGTTTGTGCTGCCGCTTCGCTCTGTGCGTCGCACTCAGCTGGACAGCTGCATTTTGATGTGTGACGGTTTGAGGAGATGCAGGCCCCGGAGAAAATCCACAACCAGCATGCCTATTTTTTTAAACAATAAGAAAGACGTGGATGTCAACAGTTTATTTTTTTTGGGGGGGGTGGGGGGGGTTGTGCAAATATTGTAACCCTTTCAAGTAGGAGGAAAGAAAGAAGGAGGCTGCGTTTGCAAAGCGAATCAGCGGCGCCTCACAGCGCTTCTGGGTGCAGCTTTATGTCGTGCTACTCTCGTAAAAAACAAAAAAAAAAAAGTGTTAACTTGCTGAAACAGCCCGTGGTCACGGCAAACCTGAAAACGCTGTTACTGGACGTCCTCAGACAGGTCTGCGAGTTGCAGACCGTAAATTGTACGCTATTGTAATTACTGCAGATATTTTAAAATGGCACTTGAGCCAGACATAGCATGTATACCACCGGGCTCACATTCATGTGGCCGGGGCTGGCTTCAATTAAAACACTATTACTGTCAGAACTAATCAACACTCCGCGTGGCGATCTCGGCAGCGATAATTAAGCTTACATTTATCTGTGGTGTCCATGCACTACCACGCTCTAAATGTGCTATTAAAATCCCACAGATGGTATTATCTAATTTTCTGGTTTACCATATTGATTCAATGGAATATTTGGAAAATCCCAGTTTATCATGAGAACATGGTATTTAGAGCCTATATTGGCCAGACACATCATAAATCTCGTTCGGAGAGGCGGCCGCAAGGCTCCCAGACTCCGGCCCCGGCGCTTGTGCAGCTCTGCTGAATATGGATACCTGGGGGCCCCGCTATTCTCGGTCCGCGCGCGTCCGGACCGCAGGCTGAAATTTTCTTTTCAAATATGTCAACCTCAGCACGGACAACTGTATTTAATCCTCTCACTCGGCGCTGAAGAATGAGGAGAGGCCCGGTAAACTCGCGCACGCGCGCGCTCCTGCGATACCTGTGCGCTCTGACCGCCTTTCGGTCTTCGCCTGTGCGACACACTTCCCTCGCTCTCTCTCTCTCTCTCTCTCTCTCTCTCTCTCTGTCTCTCTCTCTCTCTCTCTCTTTCTCTCTCTCTTTCTCTCTTTCTCTCTCTCTTTCTCTCTCTCTTTCTCTCTCTCTCCCTGCGATTGTGTGCCGTGAAACTTCAGGAGGGACAGTCAGCCACATCTTTAAAGATGACTTCAAATAGGCCGGAGCGGCGGTGACAGTGCGCCTCTGTGCGTTGCCGCTTCCCACAGCCCAAGGCAAAGAAGGGCGGGAATGGCCTTCTGGGCCCTTGATTAGACGAACCCTGCGTGCTTTCATGTGGTGGGAAGGGTCACTGTTATCGATTAAATAATCTTAGTCGGTTAAAGGCACTAACAGGGCACATTCATGCTCCCGACGGAGGGCCCGATTCTTTGGAAATGGCCTAATCCATCTTCCTGGGAAATGAGAGGATAGGAACAATTATCCGCAGAGCGACATGTCCTCCTTTAAAGAGAGCCGTGCCCGCTGCCTGCTGCAGCCTTCGGTTCATCTCCCTGGAATGTGCACTTGAAAGAAGTTATGAAAGCTGTGTCGGACTTTTGATTAAAGTGATGCTGCTAATGACCCAGATCTGAGCCACGGGACACGTCGTCCTGAGAGGGGCATGCCTGGAACAACGAGTCACTTGATTTCAGAGGAGGACTTTCAAAGATTCGACTTCCACCAGCTCAGCACTGTTATGGTGAAAACATTTCGAAGCATCCTGCAGTCGTGTGTGTGTGTGTGTGTGTGTTTGGTTACGTCTTACAAACGACTCTCCTCCGTTGACTAATGACCATATGGCAGAGATCACTTCATCGGAATCTATGCAGCGTAAATGACAAAATAATAAGCTTTGCCCATGTC
>CAAKHG010027785.1:9574-21238 GCA_901007715.1 Dactylopterus volitans | reverse complement strand
TTTAATAATTTTTTAATTTTTTTTTTTTTTTAATTTTTTTTTTTTTTTTTTTTTTTTTTTTTTTTTTTTTTTTTTTTTGGAGGCAATATGAGATTGCCAAGCAGGCAGACTGACCACCACTATCATAAAAGAAGCCTTTCATAAAGATTGCATTATCCTTTGAAATGGACATAATAGAAGACTGATACTTGGCATCTGTCTTGACACGGTGCCACATCAATTTTTCTTCACTCTCGAGCGATCAGCGCAAACCGTACATGAATGCCAGGACAAAAACCACATCTCTCATAATGCTGCGAACATAAATGGGCACACAGTGTTTGCTACTTGCATGTAGCACGCCACCAAACACACAACAGCAGAAATGCTACGGAAAATAAAACGGTGATGTTTTGCATCGTAGCACTCTTCGTTCATCTTTCATTCATACACCAAACGTAAGTGAAATGTACTTTCACAACACCAAAACAAAATTCTAGAATTGGATGTTGCCGTACTCACCTGCTTTTGCTCTGGCGGAAACAGAAGCAGACTGCTGGTAGCTCTATCTGCCATTTACAAAAATGAAATGGCAATAACGGTAGCAACCGCTAAAAAAAACCCCACAACATCGAAACAACGAATACACTATTGAGTAAAAGGTAGTTTTTAGTATAATCAGTGCCAACCTAAAAGGAGAGTTTAGGGGGATCTATTAGCCAAACATTCATAATTATGTTTTAATATATAATCATTTGAAAATGAATAATGGTTTCATTCGCTGTGAGTGGGAACCTCATATCTAGATAAGCATTAATTTACTGTTTCTAGCAAGAGAGCAACCATGAATATTGCGGTCATGTGGTCGCTTTATCCTAATAAAGCCTGATTGGGAATTTATGGCAGCGAGACATATTCAACTAGCAATTGATAAAGTACAACACTTGTAAGCATGGTGCGTTTGTTTCGAAGTCAGGACGTACAATGTGAAAGGTGAAGTGATTAAACTATTGGCCGGTGTGTCCGGCTGTCCACTTAATTGTGACCAGTCTGCTATACTTTACTTTGATTGGTAGGTTTGAAGAGTTTTGAATATGTAGTAGGCAGTATGTAAGCAGGCCACGCCAATTACAGCAAAGGGGTGGGTCTAATTCCTGCCATGTTGCGCCGCCATTTTTCATAGAACTAACACTTTCTTGCTGTCAGAGTAGATGCCAAGAGGAAAATGGCGCTTTACCATTACTTTGCTAATTTAGCTCTCTTAAACACGAAAAACAGGTAGGTAACAATAGCAATGATGTCACATAGCTAAAAACAATATTCACGATCCTACCTTAATATAAGTAGTAAAGGAGCATGTGGCCTTTAGGCCTCCGTAGATTCTCCCACACAGGGGATGGTGTGTGCCAACCAGTTTTTTTTGGGTTTTTTTGCGATCTGCATACGAGCTGCAACTAAACCCTAAACGCTGGTCCTCTAAAGACAAGTGAGCTCCATGACGTCATTGGAAAACAATTAAAAGAAATTGATCACATCATGAAGATATTTCAACATAAATGGAACGTCAGACGTCTCGCAAAGTCGGCGAATGAACCGCTTGCACACACTGAATTGATTCCTCTCTCGCCCCAGCAGGTGTACCCATGCAGCAGTGACAAGGAGTGCAGCGTGGGCAGCTACTGCCACAGTCCCCAGCAGGCTCCCTCGCGCTGCCTCACCTGCCGCAGGAGGAAGCGACGCTGCCATCGCGACGCCATGTGTTGCCCCGGAAACCGCTGCAGCAACTGTACGTACCCGCGCCACTGTCATGCGTTTGTAACCGCAGGGGAGTGACTCAGGAATCCGATTTTCTTGCGCTTGTGGCAACCCTCTGCCGAAAGAGTAGCCCGTTTAGCCAGGGAGATGTTTCATTTAAATGTTGTTGAACAAAGCTTTCGGACTAAAATCTGTATTAAATTGATTCCAAAAGCGTTTGGAATCCATGTCCATCTGTTTTAGCAACAGACCCCGCGAGTGGCATGAACGTGTGTGTATGTGCGCAGAGGGCAGGAAGAACAGAAACGGACTTGTTTGGGGTTTTTTGTTTTGCACTGGCACACAGTGACAGCAGCTCCTTGTTACAGTTAGTTCTCCTGAAGAGCCAGAGAGAAGATTTTGATCGAGTTTCCTGGACTTGAGGCTTAATAAATTTGCAATCTGGTTTCTTGCACTTTTTTTCTTTTCTTTTTTGGGACAAATCTGTGACGTTTTTACCTTTTCCTCTTCCCCACCAATCTGCAGACATCTGCGTTGCCGTCTCCGAGAGCGTGCTCTCACCTCACATCTCAGCTTTAGACGAACATAACAAACTCTCCACCAAAGACAGCTGGAGGAAAAGCGGGAAGGCTCACGCTAAGCATTCTCTCAAAGGTAATAAAACAAACAAACAAACAAAAAACAACAACTGCATAATCTCTATGTTGTCTATGTTCCAAACACTGTGGCCGCTGTCTTTTCCCGTGTTTTTATTCACCGCCATCCTCGCTGAACCTGGTCTGGACAGCTGAGTCTGTCTGTTGTTCACCGTCTGCGTGCGCTACAGAGTTCCCGAGCGACGCCAGTCCACAAACTATGTTGATAATTACCTCTCTCCTCGTATGTCACTGTCTGTGTGCCCAAAGCCCGACATGGGGATTCTGGAAGAAACCACAATACCTCTGCTGTTTCTGCACCTACAACATTAGGCCGTGCAAACACTTTCACTGACAGCGCATGCTGTGTGACACACAAGTTAAAACCACAGAATGCAGGTTTGGCACAATTATAGTTAATAACACCCTTAGCCCCCCTGCTTAGTGTTCATTTCACCTGATTTAAGTTAATGTAAGGGGCCTATCCGTAGAGCAATACATTTAATGAGACACTTAAATTACTAAAGTTTAAATGTGCCCTCGGGACAGCAGGCTGCAATGCTAAAGTCAATATGAAAATAGCAGCACTACTTGAAGTTACTATAAATAAAGCCATTTACTTGCGCTTGACTCACTCCCTCTCTTTAAGCGCTATTACGAGTGGCCTGGTGCAAGTCGCCGCCGTAGAAACCAAGAGAATCAGCATTAACGCCACAGGCGTTCTAACTTAGCAGTCCATCATCCTGATGCTTGGAACTGCATGTTGCAATAACAAATCAGCAAAGTTTAGTTTTGTCAAGGCTGCAGCGCAGCCTTGGAAAGAGGTGATAACTAAATTATTTCAGAAAAAAAAGGATTTCACAGAAAACCTTAAGGACCAAAATGTTGTTGTTAAGCACTCAAAAGGAGTAACGCAAAAAGTCCTGCCAAGAACACGAGCCTCAGACCAGATGGGACGATATGTCTAATCAACAGAAGAAACAAAATTTTTGCTTGATTTCTTTTTTTTTTTTTTTTATGCTGAAAGCTTCTTTTTGTCTCCGCCACGGCCACACAAACTGCAATATGGATTGAAACGTAAATAAATCGCTGCATAAACGTCTCCGTATGGAAATCTTAACAGCATAATAAACAGTGATTATACGTTTCCTCTGCTCTCTTTAAGTAAAGCATTACGCAGCTAAGTGGGCTCCCAGCTCCCAGACGCGGGATGGTTTATGATTTCATGCATGTCTTATGTCTCTGTTGAAGCGTACATATATCAAGCATGAGCAACATATCATGATACGCCGGCTTGATATACTGCTCGGGCGCGTGTGGCCCGCCGGTTCCTCTCTGATCGGCTCTCTCTCTCTCTCGCACCCCACAGGCCATGAGGGTGACCCCTGCCTACGTTCATCCGACTGCTCGGAGGGCTACTGCTGCGCGCGCCACTTCTGGACCAAAATCTGCAAGCCGGTGCTGAGGCAGGGAGAGGTGTGCACCAAGCAGAGGAAGAAAGGCTCTCATGGCTTGGAAATCTTCCAGCGCTGTGACTGTGCCAAGGGCCTCTCCTGCAAGGTGTGGAAAGACGCCACCTCCTCGTCAAAGTCCAGGCTCCACATGTGCCAGAAGATCTGAAGCGGAGGCAGCTGTTGTCGACGTCGAGGCCTTTCTCTCCATCTGCCAGGGAAAGTTTTGTAAAGGATGGGTTGTGGCTGTATTGAAAAGGAGTAAAAGACACAGGCTAACAAGAGACAGATCAGACTGTGTGGGTTCAAGCTTGCTATTCGGCAAGTGGAACGGGAATGCTTTTATGTGTTTGCTGTGAGTGGTCCGTCCCTGCACCCACGTACAAACATGCACCTCACACACACACACACACACACACACACACACACACGCCCACACCCACCCGCACACACTCACACACAGGCACGCACGCACGCGCGCACCCACCCACACACACACACACAGGTTTGCGAGTTTAATGAGCTCATGTGGGTTTGTTTCGCACACTCACAAACTTTGCACACATTTCCACATTATTCAGGGAGCCACAGAGTTAGCTCGTAGATGCTGAGATGCATGTGTGGACGCTTCCCAGATGGAGGCAGCAGACTTTGCAGTCTTTCATTAAGCTTCAGCTCATAAGACAGGTAGCCTATTTACAGGGAAGCCATAGTATCGCTGCGCAGTGCATTCCTCACCAAACTGCAAAGTCCATTTCCTCTAAAGACGATCCTTTCTTTTATTGCTGGATCTGAATATTTCCATGCTCCGTCGTCTGTCCTGAAAATTTTCAACATCTCATTCGCTCTGTTGTGTCAATTCAGCTATGCTTTGCTGTGCAAGACATTGGCAACCATTAACAATGTCCAGACTCACTGTGGTTATATTATACGAGGAACTAATTGCGCACACTGTTCAGTCCCAAGCTAGACTTGTGTGGCAGCATCCTGAGACTTCACTCATGTGACGCATAATTCCGATACCAAAGAACATTTACATTAGAATGATGAGTTTCATCTGGGACATTAGCTCCTTGATCATTTTTTAAGCCACAACAAGAGAGATAAAGTATTGCGTCCTTTGTGGAAACCTCGTTTGATGTGTCGGATACAGCTGCAACCTAATGTGATACAACTGTGTGGGCAAAAGGGTTTGCACTGAGGTAGTGCTCTGGTGCAGACTTAGTGGTTCCGATACCAGACTGAGAATGGTTCTGCTTTTCCAATCACGGGATTCAAGGATATGATGGAAGCGCAATTTTTCCGTTCACAAAGCCAGTAGAGGAGTGGAGACGTGAGAAGATTGATTTGAATTACAAAAACTCTCCATGAACCCGATGTGTGCAAGGAGAAATTTAGTTTGCTTCAACAGTTCCTGCCCTGTTTATTTTATGTTTGTTTGTCAATGTTTTTTTTTTTTTTTTTTTTCAAATACAACTGCATACTTTCTTCTCATGGAATACAGGTTTTTTTTATTACAGTTTTGTTGTACCGGCTGTGAAGCAATGTCTATTTTCAGCACCATTCCTTTTAAACGAGTTGTTACTCCCATAGTCAGTATAATAATTATCAAATTTGTCTACTTTTGCTTTAATATTTTTTAGAGCATGTATTTTGTAACCATTTAAAATACCAATAAGCTCTTATATTGTAAATAGATTGGAAACAATGAAAATGTATTTAAGAATCAATGTATATCATGTACATATAATAAAAAAAATATGAATCCTAAACGTTACAGCAAAATGATCTAGGAGAGAAGAATAAAGGGATGAGAAAGGATCAACAGTTGGATAGATTCAGTATAAAGTGGTGGAAATGATAAATGTTGTGTGTATAGACGAGGGGGGTGAACATAGATAGCTGCAGCTGATATTACAGACCGAACCGAGAAGATAGTTCCCAATATCGAGATGAGCGTAGTGTGTGTAAATGGTGTATAAATGGTGTTAAGATTTATACCCTACTAAATATTGTTTGTGTGAATACTTTCCACTGACTTGTTTTATGTATTTTACAATGATGATTGAATAAAAGAATGTATTTTTTATCAATTGTCACACCGGACTGATTATTACTTGTTGTGTTGCATCATAAGTCCCCCGGCCTTGTTTGTTTTACGTAAAGCCGGAACGGTGACGAAATAAACAGCAAACTATTTGTGTTTTGAAGATGGCAGAGCGACTTGTTTAAGAGATGAATAATGTTCTACGAAAACTGCAAAAAAACAACAACACCCCCCCCCCATCAACTTCTTCACTTGATTCTTGATTTTGAGGCCCAAAATAAAAGCCTGATGGTAATTATTTATGACAATCTAAAACTCATCAGAACTGCTCCATCAGAACTGTGGCGGTACTTTGAGCATGTAAATTGTATGTTGTCTGGCAATGTGATCAAATAATTTCTGCCCGCCTCATCGTATTATCATTAAAATATCGTAGTTTTTTTCGCATGACTTTTGTTTTTCCCTCAGTGGAGCCCGCTTGAAAGCAGCAAAAGGCGCACTGACAGAAATCACTTGCTTAGAATAACAGAAACTTTGACATAAACTTCATGTCGGACACCTCAGAGCATATATTAAGAAGCTGATTGCGGAAATATGAGGCTTTGAGAGGCAATATCATAATAATATGATAATGATACACTTGAATGCTGCCATTACAAGGACCGCATCTGGGGATGATATGGAATATAGACAATTCTTTTTTTACGGGTCTCCTCGGACGATGACGTTCGTTTCCAAAAATAGCTGCGTTGGCTTCGACATCTGAAAAAGACAAATCGCAAGACCAAAGCATTAGCACAGCCCATCATCCATTATGAACCACTGAACATATCCAACATATCATGTCTTCAGGGAACAGCCTGGGTCTTTTTCCTATCATCAAATTAGTTCAACCAAATGTTTCACAGAATAACTTTTATTAACCTTTTACTGTATATGACGCGGCTGTAATATACAGTACTGAGAGTTTATCCTTCTGTTAAGTCTCATCCGGTTGAATTGTAAGATGGCTTATATGCTCGTGCATGACAGTTTCCATTATATCACAATTATTTAAACCAGTACATTACGGAACTTTTAAGTCATACCGCAGCGTATGAAATATGATGTTGTTGCACAATTGTGATTTACATTTCTTGAATTGCACCTTCTTATTTTACATCCCATCACCCTTTTGAAGTGCGTCTTTACTCTCCTTTTACCTGCTAGCTCTCCTGTCCTGATGTTGCTGAAAGTCACTTTCCTGCGCCATGCGATTGGCTCTTTTAGCCTTTTCTGTTGCCCAGTTACGTGCAAAGGCGAGGGCACATCGTTGATTAACAATATTTCGCTCAGCAGAACATTTACATGATGACAAATAAATCAAAAAGGTAGACTAAATGAACACCATATCTATATAGTGTTAGGTATAGGTAGTGATGGTGACATGCGCTAACTTGGCTCCCAAAAAATGAAAACACAGTATTTGTGAGGGTGTCCTGCTACATGTTCATGGAAACTGACCATTTAAAAAGGACAGACGCTGTGAATCCTGAAAACAGTTCAAAGGTCATTAAAAACCACCAACCAACTGTGTCGGCATGTGACATTTTTTTTCACGAGTACAAATAGGAACCATTATGGGCTGATGCATAGCAGATGTGATCTACAGACAAAAAAAAGCTTTGATATGAACCTCTTGCAATGAAAATCTGGAGGATATGTTCAGTTAAAAGGAGGCCACTTTCGTTTCTTTTATTATGTCTTATCAGTCGAATCGTACATCGAAATGTTAGTGCAATTACTTTCTTCACCACTTCAGAGGCCGCGGCAACATGTGCTGAAAGTTCTTCAAGAGGCAAATTTGTACAAAAAGCTTACGACTTTACCAAGTCCTGTTTTCACTGCACCCATGAGAGTGACATATTTTTTCCATCATCCCTAACAGGGGACTTACAATTCGCAAGGCATCTTTGTGGGGCCACTATTGTTCTTTTCAGTGTGCCTTGTTATGTTCAAAATAGCCTTTTATTTATGGGCCAAGAGGCTTTGAGATTTCAGCTGAACTCTTCAGGCCCTCACTAGAAAGGACAACGTTACATTAGAATAACCATTGCAAAGCCTTTTAAGCTGTTGAAAACGGCCTTAGCTGCAGCGTCATGAAGCTTTTGTTTAGGTGTAATGGACGTTTTAACCAGATGTTGAGCTTACGTGACCCTTGAAAAATGACACAGAAATGCTATTTTTGTAAATGCTTGAACAGTGTCAACTCCACCATTATTTGTGATTTAAAGGGCCTGGTGCAGTAAAGAATAATTCACCCAGAACACCAAGATAATGTAGAATTACCGACCCAGTGTTGTTGGCCTCCAGTTCTCATCCATGTCTGTCCATAATATATGTAGTGTAGATGCTGAATCGCTTGTTTTTTAATGTATTGAAAGTGGGAAAAAAAATGCCGTCAGTTCTTGGTTAATTTTAAGACAGTGAGAGACCAAAGAATTATCATCAGTTCTATGGTCTGCGCGTCACAGGGATGTGTTTTCACTCTAGCAAGTGTCCAGTCATTTTTATTTTTTTTTTCTAATTCACATGTGCTTTTGATCAAAAGTAATGACTCTACCCTACCTTTGTTTGGATACAGTTTCTCTCTGCTGAAATATTGAATGCTTTTTTTTTTTTTTTTTAATCTGCACAGACACTGGAAAGGGTACATTCAGGGTGACTGGATACTTCAGGTCTCCATGGAAAAAAAAGGAGAGTCGATACAGAAAGAAAACACTTTTCTCCAGCAGGCCACCCACAGGCTTCTGCCGTCTCCAAAAACCTGCTAATGAGAATGACTGTCAATGGCTCTGCTGCACTTTCCAGCATGTGTCAGCAGAAAAATTGAAATGAAGGACTTCATACAGACAGGTTTGAGTGTCCATTAAGTTGCCAGCTAAATAAGTATGCTAAATAATTCAGTGAAAGGCTTTGATTTCGTGCCCGTGTTGGCACTCTGTAAATCATAAATGTAATTTGGGTTTGTATGGCTCATATCATTCACTGTGGCAGGAAAGCGCCGTCCTCTCGAGCAGGCAGGTTGGGTGACTTCACCGCATGCTCCTCCGCATCTGTAATGGGTCAAACGTGTTCTGGTGCCGGAGTTTATGAACCCCCTCAACATTTCTATGATTACTGGAACATAGATGACATGCAAGCGAGTCACGCTGTTATCAATCCGCTCAGCGAGAGAACAAACAGACATCTTCGGCAAAGCGGATTGATGGAAAGTCCAGAGTGAAACGTTTTAAACATACTAAGAAAGATGGGTTGACCATTTGAAAAAGATGCTTGGCTCCTTTTTGGCCTGCCATCTCAAGGTCTGTTTATTATTCACAAGCATGTACCTTCGCCTTGAATTACAGTGGCTATTGCATCACGCCATCACATCACTATCCTGTGGATGTCGCGCATGACCAGCATGTCACCTTTTCTCGAGCGAATGCATTTTTCAGGTGTTTTCGGACCGAAAACCATCACATTTGTAGCTGCATGGGTTTTTGGGAACTAATTAACATGGACGTTAAGCTGCCACCCACGTCTGACGGTT
This sequence comes from Dactylopterus volitans, assembly GCA_901007715.1. Lineage (NCBI taxonomy): Eukaryota > Metazoa > Chordata > Actinopteri > Syngnathiformes > Dactylopteridae > Dactylopterus > Dactylopterus volitans. The sequence continues at coordinate 11,797 of CAAKHG010027785.1, read as the reverse complement.
TCTCTGTTTGTCGGCAGGCTCACGCAAAAACCACGGCGCCTTTTTTCATTAAATTTGTTTAAGGGGTAGAACATCGGCCAAGGAAAAACACATCACATTTCGGGGCAGATCAATTTTGACTGTGGTGCCCGCATTTCACTGCCTGCCCTCAATCCACTTCCCTTTGTGTACACAATTAGAACCAGCCAGTCACGACAAGTGGACATGTTTTGGGGCTGAGGGGTTAGTGGAGAGTGGGGGCGGAGGCGCGGGGGGGCAGCATCAACATTCGAATGCACTTCGGCTACAAAAGCAACAATAAAATGAGTTGCGATATTTGCTAAGTTTAGAAACTGGAAAAACTTTATTAAGTCAAGTGGCTATGTTCACTTGGGCTCTGATTCTTCACTGTTATTCTGAAAATGACAATATTTAGAAAAATATACAAGTCACATAAACAACATATTCCCTTTGGTTATTCCTAATGAGGGTTTATTTTTAATAAGGCTTTTTTTCCGATTAAGACATGAGGGACAGGCTGGCATTGTCCTTGTCTTTAGACATGTAAACAGCGCATTTGCGCAATGCGCGCCTCAGTTTGCAACACGCGGTCTCTTGGCTCTTCCAAGCACACTGTCAGCCAGCAGCTCTGCAAAACGTGCAGAGTCACAACATCAAGAGTGCAAGGCGGGAGAAACATAACTGCATTTGAAAAGGACGTTAACATAATTCATCTCTTTCAATTAATCTAGTAGTCTTCACGAGGTTATTATGTGTTTTGTAAGAGAGACACGATAACAACAAACACTTAAACAATCAACAGGCAGAATACCACTCAAGGACTCAGACAAGAAATTGATAAAAACCAGTTGCAAGAATCTTCAAAAACATCAGAGAATAAGGCTTTGAAATTTCCAAGCGGGTTGCAAGACTAAAGTTTCAGGGCCGTTTGCAGTTCATTCCATTTAAAGGACGCATTGTATCTGAAGCGTTTCTTAGAACACTTGCACAGACATGATTATATTGCTGCTTGACTGTAAGGGAGGCCGACCGACCGCGTGACACAGAGTGCAATGATGAGTTTGAAATTCACCATAGTGTTCAATGCCCACGATACAAAGAGTTTAACCGCTGGAGTTCTGACGGAGCAGCATGACAATACAGAAAATCTCCATAGTCCAGGGCAGACATGGAGGTTGGCTACTCTGTAGTTTAATGGTTGGAAAAAGACAGACGTCTATGTAGATTCTCACTCATCCAGGATCCTAAGGGCTTAGTTATAAAGCACCTGGACTTCCTTTTTGGTGCCTGAAGATGTTTCCCAAATTAGCTCTCAGTGAAAGGAATCTTCAGTCCCTGCCGAATGGTGGAGAGGCAGTTAACCTCATGTTGGATGTTTTTATACTTATGCAATGTCATAACTCTATGATGGCTCTCATGCCATGGAAAAGCACACTGGTTCTCAGATGGTTCGCATGTTGAACCGACTTTGCACCAGCAGGAGCAGTGCTCAAGAACTACAACTGTGACACTGGAACCTCTCATTTGCCAAGTTAACAACTAAACTGGAAAACATGTTGTCTACGTGGCAGCTTATTTTGCTCCAAGACCTGCATATAAATTGATGGCGCTTTCGCAAACGTGCAGGTTGCCCATGCCATGTTCACGATTGACCGCCATACCGCTAAAGATGCGGGTTTTTGAATTGTGGGCTAGTAACAAACTGGATGGTCCATCTCCTTTGTAGTCCAAAAAAATGTGGCGTCCATGATTTCCAAGTAGAATTTCAAACTTGGACTTGTCAGACCGCAGAACCATCTCAGTCCATCCGAAATAAGCTTGGGCCCAGAGAGAGTGACTGCATTTCTGGATCCTGCTATATATATATATATATATATATTTTGTCTTTGCTTTCCAGAGTTTTAACTTGATTCACGTATGCAGCCATGTAACTTGTTCACAGACAATGGTTTTTGTAGGTGTTCCTGAGCCAATGCAGTGATGGCCACTAGAGAATCATGTGTCTTTTGAATGCAACGCCATGCGAGGGCTCAAAGATGACAGCCATCTAGTATTTGTTTTCAAGTCTTTTTCAAACAGATCATGCTACTATCCCGTTGCCAGTCAACCTAATTAATTGTGAGACGTTCTACCAAGTATTTTTTTTTTCTCTAACTTTTCCAGTCCTCTGTTGCTATTGGATGGATTTTAAGCTTGGCACCTCACCCCCTTTGCCACCAGATC
>CAAKHG010027783.1:20159-36343 GCA_901007715.1 Dactylopterus volitans | reverse complement strand
GGGGGGGGGGGGGGATTTGTTTAACTTTCCTCCCCGGAGGCGCTATAACCTCCTGAACTTGGTCCAAACTGCAGCGGCAGATCATGAGCTCTCTCTCTTTATTTCCGTAGCTTGACCGTCACATGGCAACAGGCTTCAACCTGCCGGGCCGCCGATGAGATTTGCATGAAAACATTTCAGGAAAAAATAAGTAAAGCGCACCGCGGCGACCACGTGGTTGTGTGGGAATTGTGAGAATTCCATGTGCCATTCTTCCTCATAGGAGCGGACAATGACAACAACAACAACATCGCCCTCAGTACGGCTCAGATCTTCGAGGGGCGAGATAAGCGCCCGAGTGTTCCTTTGGCAGAGGGAGCGCGCACATTGTGGCGTTGCTCCTCGGTGTTCCGCTCCATTGTTTCTCGAAACCACTGACTTACAGCAGCGAATAGGCACCATCAAATTACAACAGAAGAGGAGTTATCTATACCGCCGACTTGTGCTTGAACAGAGATTCAAACCCCCCCCCCCCCCAAAAAAAAAACATTGCCCGGGCTTTTTTTTTTTTTGTCCTTTGTTTTCCCGCCGACTTTGAAGAGAAAAGACCTGTTCTGTTGCGATTAAACCGGAGAAGGGATGAGCTGGATGCCGAGATCATTTCAGGTCACCATCTCGTGGGGTGTCACACGTTAAGGTGGGTACAATAGGCAGCATTCTTGTCTACGTTGCGGGGCAAGGCAGTGCAGGTAGCATTCCTCACACAGAGGGTCTCCATACTAGGAATTGATTTGTACATAAGATGACTCATATCATCAGCGGTTGATTCCCTCCATGGGGCTGAAAAGTTGCTTTAATCTGCTTTTAATGTTTTGTTTTGGGTTTTTTTTGTGGTTTGTTTTGTCGCTACCCCGAAACTCTAATTCCCCTTGATCTTATTACCGAACATTATGGCCACTGCATGTTTACCATAGAATATAATGCATCAGCCCTGCAATAAATTCTTTAAAAAAAGCAAACAAACCAAAAAAAACAAAAAAAAAACAGGTGGGAAATAAATGAATAAATAAAGTGGAGTTTTATGTTGAGTTTTTACTGAATCTCTGAGTGAGGTGTTGACAGAACTTAATGATTGTTTTTGAAACCACCGGGATTGTACTTTGCAATATTGTGGTTATCCCACTCGTACGCGTTAAGGTGCAAAAAAAATGTAGGGACGCCTCCCAGTACAATGTTTGATAGCGTCGCGAAATTGCAGTCTCACTTACAATCATTCAAATTTTGTCATCAGCTCTCTCAAACAGATTAATAAGAACTCAACGTAAAACTTGACTGCAGGGCTTTTGCGTTTTATTCTGTGGTGAACATGCAGTGGTCGCAATGTTCTGCTTGACTGGTGTATAAAACAACCTGTGTCGCTGCGTGTTCTAATCAAGCCTCAGTACAAAGACCCCCTGTTTTTCCATCTAATACACTGAGGATTAGGCCACTACAAGACAGTCACGGTCCAGTCAGGTGATATCGGAACAGAGACACTCACTCAGTTGCCTCCTTGAGGACAAAGTGGCGCTCCCGTGCGCCTTGACGCCCTGGAAACAGAAGACATGTTGACACAAAAAGCAACCAATAAAATAAAAAAAAATAAATAAAAAAAGGGGGGGTAGAGAGACAAAGAGGGATTGTCGTTAGATCAAAGGAAAGAAGCCATAATAATTAACTTTAGAATATTTCACAGCATAATCATGAATCCACCTCGAGCACGGCCCGCCCCTCTGACGCGCCTCTACCAGAGGAGGGGTGTCTTTTTTTTCCCCCCCAAATACCTGCAAAAACAGGCCTTTCCCTAAGTGAACAAGCATAGACGGCGTCGTCGATGCAAAGCGGCTCAAAAAGCTAAAAGCCGGTTTATTCTCCCCTCTTGACGCCCTCATGGACACCGTTATGAAGTACAGCTCTCAGACGGCTCGTGCGCGGGCTCGTTAGGCCGTTCATGCATTCATTCACTCGGTTTATTCAGGAAAAAAAAAAAAGAGAGAGAGAGAGAGAACAAAAAACTGACAAAGTGATGACACGCTAAAGAGAGAATTCACTCCGTCATGCTGATGAACTGCGCAAAGCGCTTTTTTTGCATGACCGCTTTTCTCGACGAACGGAAGAAGAAAATAGAGCGACTGGAGGATTTATAAATGCTGGTGGTTCATTCTTCCTGTTTTTTTTTTTTTTCCTCCCCCCCACACAGGGTTGTTCTTTGTGTTGCCCACACAGGCGTTTGCTTGCCAATAACTACAAATGTTTCCATTTCACAACAAGGTGCTTAGAATCCACGGGACGAGGACACATCTTTTGGGCAACTGCGCGCAAACATGAAAGCCCGGCTAACAGCATTTCCACGGTATTTTCCGCCACATGTTTTCCCTTATTAATATTGTCCCAGCTGGCAACGCGACTCTATTCTGGTCACCACAATCGCTGACACTGAGGCGGGCCGCATGAAGAAAATGATCGGCTTCCTCCTCTGAGATAGCGGTGGGGAGCGGGGCGAGCCTGCAAACTTGCATTTCAATAATCATATTGTTAGGATAGCGATTGAGCTTTTGCAAAGATGTTTGCAGCAGAGGTTGTTTTGTTTTTTTAATCTATTTCTTTGTCCCTTAGCTTCGATGCGAAGGGTTTTCACTCAGCGGCGGCTTAGCTTTTTAAGCCCGCACGTACTATCAATCTTATTCATTCAAATTCAAGAATCTCAGAACTTTTTTTCACAAGGTTTGTCTCTAAATTAAAACAATGCAAATCTCATCTTTTATAGAAATAGAGACGTGTGTGATGGAAAAAGCGGCGTTGGTTGAACAACCTTCGCTGGGTGGCTGGTGCAACCACCAGGCCCCCCTCAACGTGAACAGCGTGTTGGCGAGCGCTAACAGCAACCATTTATTGCTTAACAGTAATTTACCTGCCTGCAGTAATATGGAATTATCAGTCAAGCAGTCTGTGTTAGCACGGTACAAAATGAATTATGCGCACGATCAGAAGACATGGACGCGAACGGTGGCGCTAAAATTGAATGCAGCGTTTGCAGTTCTCGTCCCATAACCACACTCATCCTCGACCACTCCATCTACGGATCTCACGTATACACACACAATCACACACACACAATCCTAAAGGCCGTCAGATGGGAAGAGGTCTTAAGACCGCAAAAGCTCACGGTCACATAAAACCACAATAAAACAAGCTAAACCACCCCCACCCGAACACAACCTTTACACACAGCCTTTACACACAATCCATTCATCCATCCACCCACCCACCCACCAATCTGAGAGGAAAGAAGAGGAGATGAGGGGAGGAGAGGAAGTGTAATACAGGACGAGCAAAGGCAGGAGAGGAGGAGTGGAAGCGTAACGGTAATAAAAGAGATGGAAGGAGAAGAGGAAGGGAAGGAATGTGAGCAGACCCGTACGGCCACAAAGACGCGAATGTTCTCAGGCAAGGAGAACGAGCATGCGAAGCAGTGAATGAGAAGCATACGAAGAGAGGAGAGCGAAAATTAGGAGCAAAAGGAATCCGAAAAGCAAGAGAGAGGAGAGGAGAGGGAAGGGCGACGAGGAAGAATGGTGCAGGGGGGTAGGGGGCGGGGGGGCAGACAAAAAAAAAAAAAAATGAAGATGGACAGGGATCAGAGCAGAGGAAATGGAGAGAAAGTGAGAGAGGAAAAGGCAGGGGAGAGAAATTTAGAGAAGAAATGGGAAGAAAGACGGAGGAACAAGAAGTCCGAAGACACATTAAAAGAAGGATGTTGAGGGGGGCAAAAAAAAAAAAAAAAAAAACTTTAAATAGGGCAGAGAGCCACTTCTCTCGCGCTCAGCCCTCCATCTCCTCCTCTCGTTCTGTCTCATTTCTATCTCGAGCAGCACCATTACTCAGGAAGGTCCGGGCATGTGCAAAAAATGATCTAGTTTACAGGAATAGGAGTTGGAGACCTACATAGTCGCAATCAGCGCTGGGCCGGCCGTCCAACCCCGCTGCTTAAATTGGCACAGATGTGGAGAGCGCCGGTGACGCAGGTCCACATGATCTATGTCATCATGCTGATTGATTCAGGGTTCCCCGGCAAGCTGCGCGAGAACCGACGGGCTTGCTTTCATTAGCCGCTCCCCGCTGCGCGCGAGCCGCGTCGCCGCCGTACGCCGCCATTACAGCCGGGCGCAAGTAAAGGCAAACTAAACCACAGCCCCCTCCCGCCACCAGCAGCAGCAGCAGCCCCCCACCTCACCCACACACACACACACTCACACACACCCCCACCCAGACCCTGTGGATCAATAACGCCGAGCCAAAAACACCCCCGGAACAAAGGCAAAGAAAAATCGATGGCTGCTCCGCTTTAGTTTGTACAAGTGTTTGGACAATCATTTTCGCACAGCCGAAAGGTGACACAAGTTAGCAAATAACGGCTACCGACGGGGGAGAGGAGGAGGAGGAGGAGGAGGAGGAGAACTTGTGGGAAGGCTGCAACAGACTCACAGTTCAGAGTTCACCTTTGTTCAGCTTTGTTTGCCCGACTTCGATTGAGCGGACGTGGCGCCGCCAGGACAAACACGAAGGCCCGAGCGGCAGCAGGCGCCGTTATCCAGGGCGTGTCGCCGCCGCGCCTGTTTAGAGTTTCCCCCGGCTCGCTCCGCCTCATCCCCCTCTCTTGCCCGTGCTCTCGGGCTCGTTCGCACCCTGGTCCCCCTTTTTTGACACAGTTTGGAGGGCTTGGAGGACGGCAGGAGTCCTCCAAACTCTGCAAGGTGACCGGGCCGCTCAAAAGGTTCCCAGTCCCCCGAGAACCCCCCCGTGGTGGACACACTAATGCGTTCAATCATGTGAAGGGCTCCTTGAATGGGCATTAATTATGGTTATTCAGGGAGTACAGAGCAAGCCTCTTTCAAATCACTCCAAGGTACGCTGTCTGCTTTGAGCAGAAGTGTTCCAACATGGAAGCAGGTATTTAAAATAGAGCTATTTTTACTTAATTACTCAAGTGACGCATTTAATCGCACTTTTCTGACGCGTCACGGAAACTCCTCTCAGTTCCCCAATTTCCGGCATATGAAAAGACGCCACCGAGTGACGCCGGCGCGCGGGAAAGTCGGGCGAACGACGCGACGGAGGACGGGAGCGCGACGCTCGGTCGTTGGACAGAGAGTTTAATTCTGGGAGAACCCGCTGATGAGAGAGCGCGGCTGCGTTCATGTTGTGCAACAAAGACTCTTCTTATCGGCACAAACGCCGGGGCCAACGTTGGCGTCCACAGTCCCGGTACAAGAACGCGGTATCGCCGGCCCACAAGCGACCGATGACAGGTAGCCAAAATAAATGAAATGGCACCTTGTATGTTATATCGTTATATCCGTTGGTCCATTTACTTTGCCAAAGATGCTTTGTTTACCCCTTTCAATGGTCAGGGTTCCCTCTGTTCCGGGAACAGATACTTCAGATAGAAATAAATATATTCATTTGTTTTCAAGACGTTTAAAGTGTTTTGAGGTTGAGTAGAGCTGCAATTGCACTTGGCACTAATCCGCCTGTGAATGCAGTAGACCGATGGAAAATAAACATTTTTGATTGAGTTTTGGTGTTCAACTTCACGTTATGCGTCTACCCACTGTTTCAGTCGTCAAACCAAAATTAATTAGAATTGAAAAACTCATTCAATTAATGGTGATTTATTAATTACAAAACCTCCAAATAATTTGATGAATTTTTTTTTTTTTTTTTAAATTGCATCCCACCACTAATTTAAGATGATCAACAGGTTTTCCAACCACCTTTAGTGTGAGGTGGCTGCGGGTGCCGTAAGGTCGGTCTTTTCCCCATCTTCGTGTTCCGATTAAAATCAAATATGCTTAATATCATCAGAGGTCTTTAGACGGGGCCGTCGTGAACGGCGACGTCCAATGACGTGAGTAATGTAGCGCGTGCCACATCATTCCCCAATTCAATCCTCCCCGCCTCGCCTTCACGGTACTTTAATGTGGAAGACTGGAGGTTCGGCAGCAAATATTAAAAAGCACTTTCCAACACTACGCGGGTCATTTGCTCCGCACAATTAATAATTAATGTCCGATAAAAAAAACAGCATAAACAATATGCAACAAACGCTGGCATGCATCATTGCGTTAAACACATTATATTATTCCGGGCACATTTATTTTAAGCCATTTGTCATTTGATGCTACCCTGTTCATAGTTAACACGTTTTCACACCACCACTCATGGATTGGTCTCACCATCTTATTATGAAACACGCTTTTAAAGCTTTTGGGAAATTTCAATCTGCTCCTCTTTCTGCTTCATTGTTCGAGAGTTCCTCTTTGAGTTAATTTCCACCAGGGGCATGATGGGAAATCATGCTCGACAAATCGAGTTGTCTTGTCTTGGAGGAGGCGACGCTGCGAGACGCGCGGCAAAATCTTAATCTGTGACAAAAAAAAAACAAAAAAAAAAAACTTTGAACAGAAGAGTACTATGGCTGTACTTTAATAGTAATAATAAGTATAAGCTTGAAGAGCATATAACTAGTTGCTGGGTGACTGAAGCTGCCACAAAAATGCTAGAAGACAAACATCCAAGGTAAAAAAAAAAAAAAGAAAAAATAACAGCTGTATCCAATTTAAAAAAAACAAAACATGATTTAATAGATGTTAAATATGGAACAGCAAGGTTGCCTCTCTGTGTTTGCTTTCTTTATGAATTTGCTCTCTCCTAGACAACATCCAAGTTCATCCTCAGCTAGGATGAACTGTATGTTGTTTGGAGATTTCTATCTAAGTCACACTAAGCTTTTCAGCAGGGTCACACACCATTTTCTATTTCGGCTGCCCTCTCTCGGCATTACTTGTCAGTTCTTTTGGCTATCGGACATATCTTACACATTCATCTGCCGCAGCCGTGGGCAGTCCCTGATAACTGCCGCGCCGCCTGGTCTCAAAACCACACACAAAAAAAATGTGGTTATGCACTGTGCTATGCTATAAATCACATCTCAGCCGCGTGTATGCTACAACTACTGTGTTTCAGATAATTGATAGTGTGTAATGGCAGCATCTAAATACGCCCATGTATCTCCAATTACCGATCGCTTTCTTATGTGCACCTTCCTCATACCCCACGACCCTCCGCCTTAACTCCAGGTGGCACGGATTCAACAACGTGCTGGAGGTGCCTTCCTCACAGATTTTGGTCCATATTGACATGAAAGCATCAACAGCTGCATATTGGTCAGCTGCACACCCATAACGTGCGCCGCCCGTTCCACAGCATCCCAAAGGTCTCTACTGGATTGAGATCTGCTGACTGCGGAGGCCATTTCTGGACGGCGAACTCGTTGTCACGCTCAGGAAGCCAGTTTGAGGCTTATCTGAACTTTGTGACATGGAGCGTTGTCCTGCTGGAAGTGGCCATCGGGAGATGTTTCGAGCTGACAGGAGTGGCGGCCGGTGTGGCCTTTGCTGCTGCAGCCCATCTGCTACAAGGTTTGATGTTCATGTTCTGCACTCAAGAGGTGCTCTGCCGCAGACCTCGGTTGTCACAAGCTGTTGAGTAACTGTTGCTTTTCTATCAGCTGGAACCGGTCTGGCCGTCCTCCTCTGAGCTCTGGCATCAACGAGGCCTTTTTTCCAAAGACACCTGACCATCACTGGATATCTCCTCTTTGTGGGACCATCCTCTGTAAACCCTTAGAGATGGTTGTGTGTGAGAACCGCAGCTGCTGAGACACTCAGACCAACAGCCATGACACCTTCAAAGCCACTTAAACCACCTTTCATCTCCACTCTGATGCTCAGTTTGAACTTTAGCAGATTCTCTTGGCCACGTCTACATTCCTAAGTGCACCGGGTTGCTGCCGGGTGATTGGCTGATCAAATATTTGCACTTACGCGCAGTCGAACAGGTGTACCTAATCGGCGAGTGTATGTGCAATATGCCATGTATGTGCTATAATTATGGCTTTCAGGTCTTGAGTGGGAGTCATGGGGGACAAAATGCATAGCACAAGTCAATCTATATGCTCTGACATTTTCCTGTGTCACTCTGCATAATGGTTTTAACCATCAGGAAGAGCTAGAACAAAGAGCGGGTGCATATGAAGAAGGCGAGAAAGGAGGGGAGGCAGCAAAAGCAAAGCTGCGCAAATCTGGAGAGAGCAGAGAACGACAGAGCGAGGAAGGCAACAAGAGCGAGCTAACCATCAAGAGCTTTTGATTCCCCCCATAAAACCTTCCTTTTAAGAATGCCCATGAAATTAGCTTGCTGAAAGAAAGCAATTTCAATCTACTGAATCCCCTCAAAAAAAAAAAAAAAGAGGAAAGAATAAAAAAAAAAAAAAAACAACTTTCAAACAGCCACCATACCTCCAGCTCTTAAGAGTCTCTGCGGGATGTAAAATAGCTTCTCGTCCTTTTATTATTTTTTTTTCCTTCCTCAAACGCCACACTCTTTTTTTTTCCACTCCCTTCTTCTCTCTTTCTTACCGTTTTCTCAATCTTTAAGCGCAGAATTGAAGAATGGAGGTCGGTTCACACTTTTCAATTTGTGTTCGGCTCCCTCACGATACTCCCACTTGTCAAGCTTAAGGTGGATATCAGGTTTTTCTTTAGCGGAACTCCTGACGAGGTCCGGGAATATCATACATCCCTGTCTCATGTGCAGACTCCCCATTAATCACTTGTCTAAAGACAGTTTTGTACCAGGCCCGAACACTGCGGAAATACCTGGCACCTACACTTCCACTGTTAGCAAACAGTACAGCGCTGCAAGTGGACCTCCTTCGCTCTGCAGAGGCTGAAGAGTGATGAGATGATATTGTCTTTGCCGACATCTGGCTGATTAAGAGGCTCACTTTTTCTACACCCCCCCCTCACTTCCCCATATCGAACAGTTTGGCTCGACTGTGCAGATTCGAGAAAACACATTACCGCATGTGGAAATGAAAACACAGAAAAGGTGTGTGCTGAATCTAAAGCGGTCTGCTTTTCATGATAGCTCTGCGCTAACAGTCCATTTCTATTCAAATACGGCTGCGGAACATTTTACGGACCGGAATGCAAACTCTGAACGCTCTTGGAGACATTTGAGGGCGCAATATCACTGAGAGAAGTGCGCCAACAATCAAATGCCATCCCCATTTTCTTGCCCTTCCTCTTGCACTCGGCGAGGCAAAAGGTAAGCTTTGTCAAGTGGAATGAAATAGGAACTTCAAATTAAGTTGGTCTGAAGTTCTATTACTGCGGGGGCCAGGAGGGATCTCTCCCTAGGACAGAGTGTCCGACGGTGGGGAAACGAGGGCAGGAAAATCCCTGATGGATTCCTGGAGCCCTGGAAACCTAAGGGAGGAAAGAGATGAGGGGAAGAAAGAAAAGGAGCGAATCTACGCTATCAGACATCAGTGGGAAGAAAAAAGAAAAAAAACAGGTGGAAGAGAAAGAGGAGGACAAATAGAACAAGGGAAAAGTAGGAGAAGGTTCCAGAAAAGAACAGTGAGGTAGAGGGAGCGAGTGGGATGGTCGACCTCTTGAAGTGGCAAAAGCAATAGAAATAGCTGCCCCACTTGTAGACACACTTTCTGTTGCTAGACGACAGTCCTTGATGCACTGGGGTAACTAACCTATATAGGCCTGCTCCATGCTGCAGCATCTCACACACACGCGTGCGCGCGCCCACACACACACACACACACACACACACACACACACTCCCCCCCTCATGCATGCACACAGGAGGGAGGGGGGGGGTGTGTTAAATCAGGCCACACATGCTGCAAGCTACTGCTGAGTTAAGTCACCTGCGCTGCTAGCTTAGCTCGCTAGCGGGCAGCCAGCTGCTCCCCTAATTAAGAGCCCATCTACTCAAGAGGCCCGAGCATATGGAGGACTCCATAGCTTGGTGCTGGCCTTATAATAGATCAATGCCATGTGGCTGAACACTGGTCCGGTTTGCCAAAGTTGGACATTCCATTTAAGGAAGCGAAGGTCACAGACGCTAAAAAAGTTTCGGGATCTACTTTCGCGATGCTTTTCAGCGAATGAATGACGCGCCCGGTCTGACCGGAGGAGCGCTTGAATGTCTCGTGCGAAGACGTCGCTTTGGCGCCGTTTCAATTCACACGGCGCATCGGCTAATCGACCAAACAGCCTCAGAGGGGGGTTGGTTGGCGCGGTGACTGGACATCCGAAGACTGAATATCTCTTCACCAAAAAAATCCATGTAAGCAGCATTAGACCAAAGCCTCATTCTCCAGGTTAGCTAAACCATTGTCACCGTCTGCTTGGTTCCAATTAATCACCATCAGATTGTAAAATAAATAAATAAGTAAATAAAAAGTATGAAAAGCGATGGCACAAAACTAATTTACCAGTCTGTAACCTTTCCACTCAGTCCATTTGTTCTGTGAGCTTCCTGTCCACTTAAACGTCTGGACAAACAGTCAGCAAATAAGCAAACAAGGTAGCCCGGGCTAAATGGATTCTCTCTTAATGGCATCAGCATCCTAATGTGTGAATTATGCCACATGAGGCATGACAATACACACAAACAGCCGCAGTAATGAGTGAATTATACCGTCCGGGGCATAAATGCAACCTATTTGACTGAAGTCACTTTGACACTTTCAACAGCCTTTCGCCGTCCAAGGCCGGGACTAATGGCCGCCTCGCAAAAACACAAAATGCGCACGCACAATTGCACGGGCAGGAGCACAGGCGACTGGGAAGTTTGCACACAAACACACTGTGGCCGCCGCCGCGCGCACGCGCGCGCACAAACCCGCATCCTCGCTGGCTTAAGGCTGCGGAACCAGCAAACATTCAATAATGTGAGGCTATTTCAGGCTACATTATGGAGAATGCATTAGTCAGTGATGGCTCTTTGTGTAAGAGCATATGAGGAAGTGGCAGCAAAAAACAAAAAAAAACAAAAAAGGAGAGTGAGAAACTTTTAATGCATGAAAAAAAAAAAAGAAATGACAAGGATAATTCAGGGGCTGCAACTTCATGTCAACACTGGAAAATTGCGTTTTCCAGGGTGCAGCGAGGTGTTTTGCTCGCCTGCATGTGTTTGGTTGGATATGACTGTGCAGCAGAGGAAACATGGATGCAGTGTTGGGGTTTTTATGAGAAAGCATAAAAGTGAAGCCAAATTTTGGATTTTGAAGTCCAGTTTGTGTGGGTCCCGTTCGGCAGCGCCGCGCTGTCATCATGTTTTACGTTACATGCGCTTTACCTTTCGCCAACCTCTTGTTTTCTGAACTGTAAACACGTGCGCATTACAAGAATATGGCCGACGTAATGGCTCCGGCGAGGCGGAATGAAGATGGATGGGGATCTCGTCAACATCTTTATGTGCGAGGGCCTCGGCCTCAGCCGGGAAAACTGCCTTTCGCTGAGGGGGCCGCCGGTACCTGCACCACGAGCTGTTCCTCATTTGAGTGGCTCGCTTTGTCGAATGGGGGAACGGACACACAGTCCCGCTGCAAATATCGGAATCGCGTCTTGTTCCACCACCACCGGGTTGTTGCAAAAAATAACCACAAAAAATATACACGTGAAACAGGCCAGATGGGGTTTCAAATTCCACGCGTCCTGCCAGTTGTAAAAAAAAAAAGTCTGTTGTTTGTGTGAGGCATCGCCCACCTGCCTCCCTGCACGTCGCTATACATCGACTGATTCCCTATCTTCCCGTGACCAGAGCCGCCACGACATGACATGTTTTGGAGGCGGTGACATTGTCGGAACTAACCACACCCTTCAGGGTCAGGGAACACACTCGAAACCATCCATCATCTCCTAGCGCGCCTCAGGCTTAACCCCGGCCGACGCTGGGCGCGAGGCCGAGTCCAAGCCAGTCAGGCCGCCAGTCCATCAGCAGCCCCGCGCGCAAAGAGGCAGGAGGGCATTCGCATTCACGCCTACGAGCGCTTTGGAGTCTCCAGTCAACCCAACCTGCTGCTTTTTGGTGTCTAAAAGACACTTGGTTGTTTATCGTATGTCTTAAACGGTCTCACAACTGCATGCTACGGTTTCACAGAAGCACTGCCGACAGAGACGTGCTGATGCTCGCGCGGGCATCTGCACCGACCAATCATAACACTGCGACCGCCGCATGTCCACCATAGAACGCAATGCAACACACCTGCAATAAATTCTCCCTTATGGAGGAGATTTATGTTGAATTTTTTTTAACAAAACTGCTTGAGGGAGCTGATGATATGTTTTAGTGGCTGTTATCCGGGCTGTAATTTCTTGTGCTCTTGACCTGTCCCTAATATTTTGGTCATCGCACACATCGTAATTATAAATTCTTGTTATTCATTGCATAATTATTACATTCTGAGTCCAAATCTTTGTTACCGAGTAAACTGGCGCGCAGCAAACGCGCCGTAATTAAATTATTTGCCGTTTTGGCCGTGAAAACATGAAAATCAACAGCGCGGAGGTTTTTGTTTCCGTTATGAACAAACGTGCAAATAATGTATTTATTCTTGCACTTGGCTCCGTGGGTGTGAATCCAAAATGCGAGTCTGCATGTGTGCGTGGATGCCGGTGTGTGTGTGTGTGTGTGTGTGTTAGCGTCCCTATCAGACAGCCCCTTGCTCACACAATGACACCCCCGCCCCCTCCCCACCACCACCCGCCAACTTCACACAGCAGGATTAAAGGTAAAAAAAAAAAAGTTCTTGAGGAGGAGATTTAAGAGGAAGAAAAAAAAAAAAAAGAAAGACGTTTTAAAAGAAAGAAAAGAGAAACAAAGGCCCTAGAACTCGGCTGCTGCTTCCATAGCAGGCAGCCGTTTTTAGACAACCATCCATTAAGTCTGCGGCGTTCCCATACTGTCAGCCCCTGGTGAAACCAAAGAGGCCATGGGGGCTTCACGGGAGGCAGGCAGGTAGGAGGCAGCGGCGCAGAAGCCTCCCTGAGAACTGTGGGAAGTGGAGGGAGGGAGAGAGCGAAGAGAGGGTGGCGGGGTGGGGTGGCGGCAGGTAGTGGACTATAATGTGCATGTCACTGCAGCACAGCATCTTTAGAGAGAGTATGATGGATTAGAAATTGGGCTCAACGTGGAAAAAAAAAAAAAAAGCTCTTCAGGAGATGGGAAAGACAGTAAGGGGAGGAGGGCACGTAGAGATCTGGCTGCTGCAGGTCGGCGTAAACCAGGATAGGAACAGGAAGGGGGGTAGCAAACGGGAGCGGGGAGGCTTAGGGAAGAGAGGGGGGGGGGGGGGGTAATGCAATGAAGGTCTTTGCCCAAAACAAAACCTCCATTTCCTGACGTGCAGTCTCACCTCCGGCCCCGTGTGTTCCGTCTGTGTTGTGCGGTCAGTCATTTGGCAGTCTTTCGTCTTCGGGGCAGCTTTGGCACTCTCCTGCACACACACAAAAAAAACACAACATCCACGACACTTAGTTATTAAAACAAGAACACCTGCAACCCCTCTAAAAAAAACAAAAAAAAACAAACAAACAAAAAAAGACCCCAAAAAATTTAATCCTGTTTCCTTCTGCCGCCTCTCCTGGAAATCTAAGAGGTCATAAAGCAGCTGGATGGCGGGAGAACTTTTTCTGCAGCCAAATACTAAAGTAGGAGCCATGCTCAAAGTTCACTAGCGGAGGAAAATTCATAAAAGTGACAGCCAGCGTTGGCCGGCCCACTAGAAGGTCCTTCTAGGAGATAATTAATAGGTTTCCGCTGGCAGATTTACAGACAGAGATGTAGGGAGAGTGTTTGCCCTTTCCTTCAAACGCGCGGCACTTTTACCTTCAACAGGAACCTGCGGACTCAGGAGTTACCTGCCTGCGGTGATTCTGGCCTGGGGTTGGGGCTCGGATCAGGACGGGGGGCCGAAGGCGCAAGTGGCGATTTGAAATGGCGAGGATTCCATTAGCTCTGATTCAGAAGCACTTGCCAAAGTTTGGGGCAGGGATCAGGGGCGGGCGCTGGGTGGCAGTGAGGACTGACGCATCGCTTCTTGACATCGCGATATCTGCATGAAAAGCAGGGGGAGCGCTGACGCAGCCGCACGTTGCGGCACTGCCTTAACAAAATGCAGCAGCGGAGAGCGGAGAAAACTCATAAAAAGTGACAGCCAGTGATGGCCGGCCAACTAGCAGGTCCTTCTAGAAGATAATTAATAGGTTTTCACTGGCAGGTTTACAGATGGAGGCAGAAAGAGAGAGAGAGAGAGAGGGAGAGCCTTGGCTACGAGCTGCCCTTCCCTTCAAAACGCCGCACTTTAGCTTCACCGCAGCGCATGAGGTTTCCCTTTCAGACTCTCTCTCTCGCACGCACACACACACACACACACACAAAGGAACCAAACTTACACACCCTTGCCAAGATGCACAGCTTCTTCAATTTGAAGCAATGACCTTTGTTACATTTAAAAAAAAACAAAAAAAAACAAGAAGTAGTCCTGACACAGCCCTGGATTACCCGATTTAAATATCCGCACACAGATAGCTGCGCGCTCATAAAAAGACACGCATTTGAGAGAGATGATTACGTGCACACGCCTGAGTCCGATCAGCATCTGTGTCTGAGTGTGTGTTTGCGCAAGCGATCGCGTATCCCGCAGACCGACGGATCGCGTGTGACGCCGCAGGAAAAAAAGTCGGTTATCGAGCAGAGACGCGAGGGAAGCGGGGAGAATCAAAGGGAGGAAAACAAGGTAAATATATAAAAAAAAAATAAAAAAATTAGGGATTAAACTGTATCCATACTAAAAGGAGACTTAAAGGATAAGTCTTTTAAACAAATCCTATTAAGACTCGAACCAACAATGAACAAGTGCTTAACAAGTCTTGCCTCGGCGTGTCTGAGGCCCAGAATTGTGTGTTTCTTTGTTGTCCGCGAACTATCGAACCCGCGGCGATGAATCGCGCCGTTGCATCAGCCGACGTCTTCCTCATTACAATGGGAAACTTTTGAGCTAATCTACCGCCGACACCGAGGCCGACTTCCATTGTTGATCACTGAGAGCCTCGGTTCTTAAAATATCAGGTGATGCGATTATGTCTTGACAATTTAAAAAAGAAAATGCAAACAGACGCATGTGGGTTTTGACGGCACGCCGCGTACCGCGACGCTGCCTCGTTTACTTTGTTTCCCATCTTTGAAACTGGAGATTAAAGAAAGAGGACGCGGGTGCGGGAACGCGTGTGCGCGCACCCACCAAACACATATGTGGCAATAACAGATCGGGCCGAGGGAGATACTTTACCATAACGCATCCATAGTGCTGTTTCAGTCATTTGCCGCCCAGATCAATGTTCCTGACACAGTTAGGTGGAATTAATTCCAGCTAATAACCCTCTCAATCATGGCGCGATAAGCTTTTGATAATCTTGAGTCTTTATCACAGATAAAAATATTACATCTAGCAGCTTCCAGACGAATCAATCAGCCCGAATCCACCGCAGATTGAAGCCTGGCTAAGATTAAACGCTATCATCACCCACCCCCCTCAAAAAAAAAAAAGCTTCTGTCTCCAAATCACTTAGAGTAGTGCGTCATGTTTTAAATTAAATTTCCTTGCGAAAAGCGAGTGGCAATAATAATTGATAATGCAGTGCAAATAGATCGTTTAGGCTATTTATTAAATCTGCAACTACAAGAAATTACTCGGCTCGTGCAAATGTTGGGGGGCGCGGGCGAGGGTTCGGGCTGCAGGTGGACGCGGATTTAAGAGAGAGGGAAATTAGCAAAACCACAGGAGTATGCGGCCACCGCACAGGAGAGGAAGCTCCGCACACCGGAGGAGCCCCCCCGCAGGAATATCCTACCTGAGTGGCCGTTTAAGTGCCTCAGGTAAGTCTGAATAAAAACGTGCTCAGCGAGCGCACTTAACGCGGGTGGGAGGGGAAGCGAAGGGGCGCCGCCGCCGACAGGGAAGGAGAGAACGTCCTCGGCCGGAAGGAAGAGAGAGAGAGAGAGAAAGGAATGACATGCGAGTGCCACAAAGCGACGGCAAGCAGATGCCAAATGAGAGGCGAGCTGGGACGGGACGCCGCGGCGCCGGCGCGCGGCGGAGTCGTCGGCGTTACGTCGCTTTGATGGAGCAGGTGACAAATTACAGACTTAACGATGACAAACGGTGAGCGGCGTCGCACCGGATGAGCCGTTTTTCTGCGGAGTAACCAAGCCGGCTTTTAAACAGATGAGGGGCG
>CAAKHG010027783.1:0-12981 GCA_901007715.1 Dactylopterus volitans | reverse complement strand
AGAAGAGGGGAGGGAAGGGAGGGGGGGAGGGGGGGGGGGGGGGGGGGGGGGGGGGGGGGGGGGGGGGGGGGGGGGGGGTGTCAGAAAGATGCCCACACCTCCAAAAATGTACCGAGAACATCTTCTGTCTGGAATTATCAGACATATTAAATATAGTGCGCACGGTTACAAAAATGGGGATGATTAAATACAGTGAAATACTGTATTTCAAGTTGCGCAGACGGGAAACGCCAGAGCCGTCAGGTATAAAGCAGAAAATTTCATCGCCGGCTGCACAAAGACAGACCGCGGATTATATCCGACGCGCTCCTAATTCAATCTAGACTATTTTAAGCAGGACTGATTGTGCGTTTTGAATAAATCAAAGAGAATAGCATGTTTAAACTGCTCGGCTGCCTTCGCAGCGGCGGAAAACAAACATCTTCTGGAGTCGTTGGAATAGCTATGGGGACGTTTCTGCTATGAATAATTAGCGCCGAGTGCTCGGGTTGCAGACACAACACACAGCTACACTTCCAAGGTGTGTTAATGCGTCCCGGAATGTCTACCGGCGCGCGTCACGGTTCGTTGTTTCGGCATCGGAGCTTCTGTCTAGTGCTTCCGCAGACGGCAGAGTTATGAATGACCTGAGATGTAAAAGGTCTACTCACAGGCATGCTGACAGACATTTTTTTTTTTTTTTTTTAAAACAGAGAATACGAAATCCTGGAAATTCTGAAAAGCGTTTCGATCGCCTCTCTCTCACACACTAGCACACCTGAGTTTGTGACAGCGTGTGAGAACGCGGCCAGAATAACCGAGGAGCTGAGGGAGGGAGAGAGAGAGAGAGAGCGGCAAAAAAAAAACAAACAAGAAAGATAGAGATAACTGATGTTTTTCCACTGTTTTATTTATATATGCTTTTCAGGACATGTGTAATTATGTACCTGATTTTTTCCCAAACGGTTGTTTTGTGTGTTGATGGCATGTGCACCCATGAAATATGCATCTCTACATACAGTAAACTTTTTTTTTTTTTTAAACAAAAAAACCTGACACTGTTGCCAGCGCGCCGACGACACGCTCCGAGTATGAATTTGAAGTCACTATAATAATGAATTATTAATTTCCAATTTTGCGGCATGTGACACGGTGATAAATGATTCACTATAAAAAGAAGTTTCGCCGAGTCTGCCGGAACAAAAGAGAAATGTACACAAATGTCAATTAACGCGGCGCAAAAGATTCCGCCCCGGAACGTGTGTGTGTGCGTGTGTGTGTGTGTGTGTGTGCGGGCATGCGCGCGCGCGTGTGTGTGTGTTTTTGCCTTAAGATACTGACACCACCTCTGACAACACCCCTCGTGGAGTTTCGCTTTTTACGTCGGGTCTTTTGAAAATACAGCAGAACGCAAACTAGGACAGGATCTGGGAAAAAAAAAAAAAAAGGAAAAAAAAAAAAACCATGTCATATGCATTGGGTCTGAATTAAAGTGGGGCGCACTGTGACACTGCAGCCTCTCAGGTGGCTACCGTAGATTATTTTTACACCCGCAGAGTCGTTTTCTAGAGTGCCAGGACAAATTCTCTTCTTCTCGCCCCTCCTTCAATCCCTCTTTCTTTTTTTTTTCTCGACAACCTCATCCTCCTCAATCTATTTCCCCCTCACTTTTCCTTCTCTCCCGCGCGCCCGGATTCATTCTCTCCCCCCCCTCTTTCTCAGTTATGTAACCATCATTGTCAGTGAAGTGAATGTGTTCCCCTTTTGCATGCACCTAAACTAAATCTTCCTCACATTCCCCCCTCGCCTTTAGTCTGTTGCAGTCATTTAAAAACGTGTTCCATTCTCAGCCTTGCAACCATTTCATCATGCCTGCCTAACCTCATTTCATGCAACTCCCGCTGTTGATTATCGCCCTCCACGCCCCGGCCACTCCCTCATTCTCTCTCGATGGAGGTGGAGGGGAATTTGGGATCCGTTCACGATCCGACGTTGCAGCGATGAGTTTTCGCCGGGCAGCTCAGTTCAGTCCGGTACGTTACGCGGTTAGAACGGTAAACCCTGGATCTAGTCGGCGTTTCCACCGCAGACCGCACACGGGGTTCATTCCTGGTGGTCACCATGCTGAACCACCTCCGCGTCTTTCCGTGCCGCACCACTCCGGCTGTTGTGGTCGTTGACAAGACAATAAATCACTCAGTGTCGTGCGTCTAGCTCCACCCTTTTAGGTGCGGGATCAGTGTGCTGGGTTCCCCCAGCGGAGCAGTGACCGAAAATCAGGAGGGTACGTTAAAAGTTCCTTTGGCACCATCCACAACTTTTGTCAATGGAAACGCCAAAAAGTGCAAAGTGCGCCAAACCGAACTGAACTGTTGGGTGGAAACGGGACAAAATAGGATCGATAGCAAGGTGAAAACGTGGATCTGAGTCAGTTCTTTTTTTTTTTTTAAGATAGCCTATATTTTTGAAATTCCCATGGTGCATCTTTGTCACCTGCTCCCTCCAAGACATGCTCCAGCAGGGCAAAGGACAGAGGTCGGGTCGGGCTGCCGGGAGAACAAAGCGGGTGCGAAAAGCAGCGTGAAAACATGTCGGATTCAGGAAGGATGATTCCTTCACACAAAGCGCACGACCAGATGAAATACTTGCGGAACACCGCGAACTTGGCCGGACACCCGGAGAAGAAGTGCCGCACCGACTCCCGCCGTGGCGCCGCTAGCCTTAGCAGGTCAAGACGTCTGCTCGCCAGCTCTGAACGCAAAAAAAAAAACTGAACCGCAATTCGCGATTAACGACGAGTATCGCAGCTGCCGCCTGCAGAGACGCGAGACGTCTCAGGGTGGCCGAGAACGCCGGCTTGCTCCAGAGCGGGGAAGTGAAACCCAATCGAGGGCGGAACGTCGGTGAAACGTGCGTGGCGAGACCGGGACGTCAGGTCCAGGACGAAGTTGAGCCCGAGCTCGTGAACACTGAGGCCAGCTGGCAGAGGACAGCCATGTTCCCTCAGACGCAGGTCTTGGAAGGAGGCTCAAACAGGAGGTCTTCACAAGTTCTGCAGGTGGAACCTTAATGGCAACAGCGGGAACAGACTTTGGAGAAATAATAACGGGTGATCATATTTTAGGTTTTTCGTTGATGTAAATGTTTAATTTTGTTTGATTCTGATACGATATGCAGATGGCGTCGTGTACCGTTGCCCAAGTAATCAATGTCACGTCGTGGCGTGAGGAAACCTGTGAACGAGAGCTTCATCTCGAAACCAGAATTCATGACAAAAGATGGATTTGTGTGACTGATTAATAACTGGGTCGTTTGTGTTGTTCACTAGTACAAATTCTGGCCCATATTATGACACCATAAACAACTGGATGCCCTCCCTGACCCCTCCTTACCGGTTAGCAAATAACACAGGCTTTGGAAAACCTCTAAAATAAATCGACCCCCCAAAAAAAAAAAAAAAAAAAAAAAATCACTGAATATCATGAATGTTAAACTATTTCCCCGGGACATTATCATAATCAAAGATTTGTAGACTCCTACTGAGTCCACATGAGCCGCAGACATTTCTTCGGTCCAGCGTAGCTCCTGCTTGGGCGCAGCAGACCGTCTCCCGGCGGATTATCAAGCCCTCGCGACTGTGACGGATGCGGACACATCGCGGCTATAGGCTTTATCCGCTGACTGATCACACAGCAGCTTTCAATGGCTTTCTTTGGGGACTTTTAAAGATCAATTATGGAAACGATTTAACTGTGTGCCATGTTTATACTATCAGGCAAAAACAAAAACAAAAAAAAACAACAAAAAAATGAAAGAAAATGTACAAAGGAAAATTGGAGTTCCAGATTTCCAGCTCACATTCATCTGACCACCATAAAGTCATAACAACTTGGACCCATTTCTCCTTTAGGAAAATGATGTGGGATAATAGACGTCTGAGCAGCTCATTTGCTTATTGTGACTCATGTGTCAAGTTGAACTTCCTGTGACTATTTTTGAGGTTAAAAGGCCGCGGTGACACAGACGAGACAAACTTCTTGTATTTCAATTGGTCAGAAGAAGAAGAAAGGGAATACGAAAAAGGAGCTGCTATTCCAGCATGAGAATCGTTAAATGGGTTGAAACTCACCGTTAGTGACTAAAAAAAAAAAAAAAAAAGCTTTTAGAAATGAGTCCTTCCTGTCACCCCTGCTGACCAGCTCCACCGCCATTTTGGAAACGATGTCACGGGCGATCGAACCAGGATGTTCAGCTAGTGTCACTTTCGGGACCTCATGAGTTTAAAGTGTGTTAAAGTAACGCGTAAAGCTGTTTAAGGAACCTTCCACAAAATGCTCCTGATGTGAAGACAGAACAAATCCTGGGTGATGTTTGCTGCTGGATTTTGTTCCACTGCGGCTACGTGTTTTGTTTTTTATTTTGTTTTTTGTTTTTTTTACCACTTCCCATGCGGCCCGAATGTCTTTGTAACTAAAGTTCCAAATTTGAGCATTTTCTTGCAGCAAGGTGCAGCCGACTTCAAATCCATTATTTTAAACAGCCTTCAGCCAATCAATAAATGTGCTGCTCCCCAGCCAAATCTCATTGAAATTGCACTTAACCATATTAGATGAAAGAAACATTGACAGAAACATTTTTAACTTTTTACTGCCGCACGCACGCACGCACACGCACGCACGCACGCACACACACACACACACACACACACACTCACCACGTCACAGCACACGCTCGCGGGGTGTCTCCAGAAAAGTTCCGGCGTAGGTTGCAAAAAAACTGCATAGAGGTTGTTGTGGGGTTTTTTTTTTTTTAAATGTGTGATCATTCCCTTTTCCACCAAAAGCAAGACTACAGAATTTATAAAAAAAGTAACATCACGTTTGCAACTCAGTGCTTGAGACATCTTCGGACTATTTATGGACCCGTGGGAACCCTGGGATCAGGTCTTACGGTCCGCCTGCAAGCCTCCCGCGTTCACCTTTCCTGATCCACCTCAGCCAACTGTGCGCCCGTCCGTCCACACACTCCTGCAAGCCTCTGTCTTCAAGCTGTGTCCCAGCCTACATTGCTGCCGCTGACACTCCATGTGGGTCAATAAAGAGGGCACACACACACACACGCGCGCGCGCGCAAACACACACGCCGGCAAACTAGACCAACATAAAATGACTGTATGTTGTCGGAGAAACAAACACCTAAACATCCGGGTGGCGCGCGAGTGAACTCCACAAACAGCGAGGTGCAACGTCCGCCGTGTGTGTTTAGCCGTGAGAACCGCTGAGGTGGACCGGGGCTGCCGCACTCGTGTATGTACACACGTTTGAACGGAGGGAGGGAATCGAATAACACACTCGACTCCGAAACGCAGTGCGGTTCAGCAACACGCCGCCGCCACGGGCCTCATCGAGCATAGACGGCGCCGCCGCTCCTCCCCGCCGCCTCAATCTAACGAGAACTCTGCTGCCACCAGGCTAAATCCCAAAGAAAAGCTTGACAAAAGCCCTGCCGTGGTGAATCTAAACCCTGCAACCCTGCACACAAGCGCAGGCATGTGCTCGAGAGCTCGCGCGCGCGCGTACACACGAGCACATACACACACCCCGCAGAGATTAATAAATCTCACCAAGATCTCTCAGCTCTGATGGCCTGGGTTGATAGAGGGGTCTGGAGCCTGTCAAGCCGAGCAAAGCACTTTGCCACTCTTTCATTCACTTTATCCCCACCTCTCTTGGCTTTTCTGCGCTCTCTTTGTTCCCCCTCCTTCTTTATCCACCGCTCGACCTCCGACCCCTTGCCCCCGCCGCTCCTCCTCGCGCCGCTTGATCTCTCCACGGTTCATTAGGAGCCAGTTCAAGGGGTGGGGGGGGCGGGGGGGGGGGAAATGGCACTATTTGTTCTCGTAAGAGCGAAACCGGAGGAGACTCGCGGATCAGAGGGAGATTCCGTTTTACATTTGCGATCACAGGCCGACCGGTGTCCTCATTGATCCGGCTCACCGAGTGTTGCTCTGCGATTGCATGTTGCCCACTCCGCTTCCGCCTATCGACGGCAGCGGCTTCGGCAAGGGGAACGGCGGCGTAATTCCGCCTTGTTTGGGCTTTCCCGTGGTTTAAGGGAGAATTTGTGCGCAGCTAACAGCGTGACAGCAAATACAAAGTGATGTTTGATGCTTTTAAATGTTTGGGTTAATGTTATGGTATATCAGTACTATAATATTACTCGCTCCTGACCGCATACGGGATGTCACCATTACTAAAAGTCTACCCATGCTTTCTGTATCATCTGTTCTCCCGTTTGTAAGAAAATATTTTTCCAAATAACTAACTTGCTGACAAAGTGAGATATTTGGCAACAGATTATGAAAAAAGAAAACAAAAAAACAATAAGATATACATTGATCAGCTATAACATTAAAACCACTGCATGTTTACCATTATACATGGTAACTGTTATTGAATCTGTTTGAGAAATGTGTTGACATTTTTGATATTGAGATGGCGCTGAACTGTCGAGGGTTATGGTGAGAGGTGGCTCCGAATTTTTGTCATATGAGTGGGTTGACCAAAATATTAGGGACGCCTCTCGGCGTCATCCGGTACAGTTCAACAGCGTCACAAATTACAGTCCCAGTAACAATCGTTCATATATGTCAACACCTCTCTCACACAGGTTCAATAAAGAATTTCAACGTTAAACTTATTGCAAGGCTGTTGCATTAAATTCTGTGGCAAACATGCAGCGGCTGAGTGGTTTTTAGGGGAAAGACCTCAGGTAGAGCGCGTCTGGACTTCCTTTTCGGCTGCTGGAGGTGTTTCACCTCTCACCCGAAAGGCCTCTTCAGTTGTAACTGACTGGTATTTAACCTCTCGGTCGGCACCGGGAGAGTGATTAGGGGTAACCCGAGAGCCGTTGACCCACCCAATCATGTCGGCCGTCGGGGTCCACACGCGCTGAGGCGAGGTGAGCATCGCCGTCGAGCTGTCTGAGGAGGGATCTCAAGACTGCATGGTAAGTGGCTGATAAGTGGAGCGGCAGTCCACCTCTTCTTTTCGCTCCTCTCCTAAACCATCGGCCTTCGCGGCTCTCGACGAGAAAGTTGCTGTCCTTCAAGAGGACCGCCCCTTCTCCCGCGGATGCATGTGTACCGATGCGTCTTGACCTGAGGAGGTGGCTCTCCGTGTTGACGCCACACGTCCGTGGCGCGGCTGTTTAGTTTCACCGATATATAGGTCACTGCACTCCTCACAGCATTGCACTGCATATACAGCATTGCTACATTGCTACAGCACTTTTTTTTTATTTTATTTTTTTTTTTTATCTCTGGGGTGAGCCAGATCTTCTTTAAGAGTGTTGACGTGTGCTGGGATGTTGTGTTTGAAGAAAATCCGTCCAAGTTTCTCGAGACGCTCCGGCCACGGGGCAAGTTTTTTTTTTCGGAAGAGAGGTAAAAAAATAAAATAAAATAAAACATCTTCTACAACCACAAAAGAAGCCCCAGAAAAGAAGTCAAGTCGCCATCTACCTAAGTTCTTAGCATCACCATGACCTGGATGACTGAGAACCCACACAGACATTTAGTCATAAGACGTTTAAAAACCCTCTGCACTCTTCACAAACTTCACATATTGCACTTGCGCATAAAGCCACCTAAAATGGTCTGCTTTAGGTTACCTTAAATGGAAGGGATTTCTCACTGCAAGGGCTTATGGGTAGGGACTGGAGGCTGCTGGCAGGGCTCGTCTCCGCGCTCTGTAAAAGACAAAATTAGGAATGTGAAGATAACAATATCCAAGAGGTTGGCAGCGCGCGCGCGCGCGTTGGAAGGCGCTGCTGGTGACTCGCTCATGTGTGCACAGGACATTTAATTACGAGAGTCGTCTCGGTCAGCCTACATTGTAATTTTGTTGTGAGGTGGCTTTGGGAATTAAAACCGCACCTGAAAGTCTGGCACACGGAGGGGAGTAGGACGTGAAGGCAGATGCTCATTTAGGCGGCAGCATGCTAATCCTTGGTGGATATTTCTTTTTCCTTAATATCACAAGTCATTGTCGCGGTCCAATTTTGGTCCATTTCTCTCGCATTTTTTTTTTGGGGTTCCTGACAAGTGAGATCATCTTTGCAGGTAGGACTTTCCATGCGCATGCTTTCACCTGGTTCCTTAAATAATCTCCGTGTTTCCCAACGCCAGCTGGGATCAGACCGGTTTTGGCTGCGCTCCGCAACGCAGTTGTCGGCCGGGCCGCCAGAGGAGGGTTTCCAAAACACACACACACACACACACGATGCGGGCCGCAAGAAGTAACCGCATACACGCAACAATGCACACACGCGCACACCGGTCTAAATGTCACCTGCGAGGGCTTATGGCAGGACAGATGGGAAGGCAGGAGAGGAGAAAGTCACGTCTTTTCGCCGCCGATTTACTGATGTAATGCCTGATGTTAAGGACACGACAAGGCGCTCAAGGATAGGACGAGATATACGACAAAGATGCGGGACGGGAGGCATGAGAACGAGGTGGGAGCAAAGCGCACAGTTCACGCAATTGGCTTCCTTTTATTTACTTACATCTGCTGCATTCTCCCATATTGATAGAAAAGCCAACATCTTTTTTTTTTCTCTTTAAACTCTGAGAGCCATACTTCTTTAGGGGGTTGGGAGGTGCGCTATTTAAGCTAAAACCATACTTACGGTATATTTTTGGCCTGCATTCAGATGTGGAGGCAGCTTTGAGAAACCTCAAATTGTTGCGCAGCATAAACTTGGTGGTTTATTAGTTTGGCTGACCTTTCAAAGAAGCAAACCTCCCTATCAGAAATATAGGTGTGCCGTGGCGTCGGGCCCTCAATGTGTCATCGGTGATCAATGTCTGTCCCCATGTAGAGAGACAGGAACACACTCGCTGACGTCCACAAACTCTACACCCCCCCGCCCCCACCACCCTCCGACACGTATCCTCTTTAAGGTCACCCCTGTCCCACAGGCCTTAACACACAACTGTCCCCACAATTAGATGCGGTTCAGTAAAAAGCCTTGCAGAAGTGAGACCAGGGAAAACTGCCTGGGAGCTCTGAATTTAATGACTTGCACTTCCCAGAAGCAAAAATGTCTAAAGATGATGAATAGCCCGAGAAAGGAAAGCAGGTTTTGTGGCTTGATATACCCCCCTTAATCACATTCGCGTGTCAGTTAAATCAAGAAATTAAAACCTTTGAAAGCTGCAAGGTGCATTCAGGCCCACTCGCTCTCGCTGACATTTGGCTCTTTATCCGAGGCCAGTGCCATTAACAACACACTGTCATGCAATTTGGCGAGCTATTTTGCTATTTTGGGGGGGGTTTGTGGAATTGTAAACGCTAACTTTGTGCGCCTCTTATTTATTAAGCCTGGGCTGCAGGAGCTCTTGCGTTAAACCGGTAAGAAATGGGTTTTCCCCGAGAGCTCAGTTTCTCCGCGTAAACACGCGGGGTCTGTTCTCGCGGCTCCCTAAACCTCTACCGGTGTCGATTGTCGGCTTTATTAGCCAACTAACATGCAGAGCGCTTCCTTCCAAGGCGGTGCGGTGATGAATTCCACTGTCCAAAGTGGGAACCAGCAACAGCAGTTCGGCGTCATTATCCGGGGCTAAACCTTGTAAAAGCGCTGCGCCGCTGAAAATATTTGGAAGAGGCAGCAAGAATGAGCGGCTGCCACCAGTCGGGCAGCTGCCTCGGGCGGGTCTTGGGGGGGGAGGGGGTCCGGGCCGATGCGACAGACGGAGAAGCTGCACATGTGCGGGTATCGCGCAACCACGCCCACTAAAGGCCGTCGAGGATGTGCCGCAACAAACGGGAGAATTTCGAGTTCTGCTCCAGTCCGCCGCTGACAGTGACGTCGCGTTTGAGCCCTACGCCGACGACGCGCACGCCGGCGGCGCGACTTTTAGGGACGCGCTCCTCGGCGCGGCCAACGGGATAAGCTGCTGTGAAGAGAAATAAATCAAGTGTAGATGGAGTCTCCAGGGCCGGCTGGAATTATGCAAGTTTTGACAAATGCGACGCGGGATTCAGACCGGCCTCGCCGAGACGCGACGCCTTATCTGGCCCGTTGGTCACGCACGGGCCGCAACGATAAGCCGCGACGGTAATCCCCCGGTGCCAGGTTGCGTTTTTGCCTCAACTTTGCGATATCTCGAGGTGAACAAAAAGGAGAGAAGCGGAAGATCGGGGCTCCCTTGCAAGATGGTCGGGCGAATGGATGTAAAGCAGTTAGACATGTGGAATGACCCCTCCCCTTTGCCGCGGGACGGACCGCTTTCGCCGCTGAAAGGTAACAAAATTTGCAAGTTAATGGCATAACACAGCAGGTGAAGAGGGCAAAGTATTCGCTCTTTCATATTCATGTTTTGCTGCTGTGCACCTCTCTCTCTCTCTCTCTCGCTCTCTCAATTCTTTGCGCTCGCCTTTTTAGTCTCTCCATCAACGTCTCGACGAGCGAATTATTATTTCATCATTTTCATGTCTCTCTCACAATGATTTTGGAAGGGGGAGGGGGAAAAAAAAGAAAAAAGAAGTAGAAATGGAGAATAAAGAGAGAGGTAGAACGCCACGTATGTGCCGGCGCCGAGTGCAATTCGGGGATGGGTCTTTATAGCCGGCTTTGATCTCACTTTAGACGGACTAATGGCGGGGTGTTAGGGAAGGCCTGGGCAGCCTTTTTTCCCGCACCTTTTGTGTGTTCCGCGTGCGCGAGCGTGGGGCTGCAAAATATTGCTGTGTTTGTTCGGGGGAGGGGGGGGGTCAGTCACCCGTGCAGATAACAAGAAAAACAACAGCCAGACGACGGCGCTAATGGAGTCCCGAGCTCATGATATCCTCTTTGGTATGTAAATGCTGCGAATCTTTTGAAAAAAACAAAAAACAAAAAACATGGGGACAAAGATATCAGCAGAAATACGGGCCCTTTTTTTATATATATATATATATAAAACCAAACAGCGGCGAACAGCGCATACTGTAATAACGACATCCAATTTTCTGCCGAGCTTACAAAACTTGAGCTGAACAAATGATTAACCGAAAAAGTGTTGTTTAAAAGGTTTTGTTTTTGTGACTGGAGCTTCTGCCCCGAGTCGAGCTTTCGCGCAAATTGAAATTACCCAAGAAAAACAAACCATGCAATCAGCTTTACGGCGAATGCACCTCTTCAACGGACCTTTTAAAAAGCTGCGACGCCATTACTTCTCCACTTTCATTCTGGTGTGAAGCTTAAAAACTAACAAGGTGGTGGGGACGGCACGCACGGCGAGCGTGCCACGGTTGCCCCGGGTTTTCCGCGGCGAGGCCCCGCGCAGCCGTCGCAACGCGCCGGCGCTTTATTAAGTGATTACAGCTAATTGACGCTGTAACGGCGTGAATGGGACTGTGCAGGTTTCCCGACGTGAACGCCACGGCGGCGTCATAGCCGGGGGGGTGGGAAATGCTCGCTATAGGCAGACTTAATGGTCAGCATTTAAAGTGGGAGAGTGTATATTAAGGGTGTAATGGCGGACGCTCAAGCAAACATCCAAGTTTCCTCACGCATATATAGAATGTCATTACACAGACAAAATAAAGTGATCGCAGAAGGTTTTTTTTCGTGTAAATGCAGCTACTCAAAACAGGTGAAGCATTTGTCGGTGATTCGAGACACAGTTTTTGCATGTTAATTTGATAATTTGATGCGTCACAGCGTGGACGGCAAAGAGGAAGCATTGTAAAGGGGAATACACAATTAATTTCACCCTCTGATTGCATCAAATATTGTCTTACTAACAGAATTTTCCCCATGCGATCTTAGTCTCACTTGTGACCGTATGTGAGCCAATGCGTGGAGCTGGCCGAAAGTCCGTATCTCACCTCCTGCAGCGTCCGCCGCAGCCTTAGGAGCAGGGTTTTGACGGCAGTGCAGTCCTGCTGCATCAGTCGGAGGGGAAGGGTCTCCATCCCTGACGGCAGGGGCTCATCGTCCCTCCCCGCGCCCAGGCCGGAGCTCCAGTCGGCGGGCAGCAGGCTGGTTGGACGGCTGGGCTCCCTGGACGAGAGGTTGGGGGGTGGAGGGGAACGGAGATTTCACGTTAATATGAGCCTGCGTGAAAACTGGATTGCGGACCTGCCCGAAGCCCACCCGGCTGCTCCCCGTCGCACGGAGGCATCCCACCCTCGTCTTTGGTGGTCGCGAAAAGCGGCGAGGATGCATTGAGCAGCCGAGGTCCAGAAATTGGTCGCATGGGAATATTGTGATTCACTAAGCTGCAGTCAGGATACACACATTTGGGTTTGTTTTCCACAGTATTTCAGTTTCATTGCAACTTCTGCATATGGAAATATATGTCTTTGGTGCCTCCTAAAGGTGGAAACAAAAAGATACAATCGCAGAGGGCAACGCAATGAAATTAATTTGGGTATGTGGTGTTAAATCGCAGAGAGTGAAGAGAGAGTAGACACAGAAAGAGGGGGAAAAAAGAGAGGAGTCAGGAGGGAGGCCGCTTCCTGCAACATCCACCAGCCATTGCAGGGCCCCCTCCGTCCTCACCCCTCACCCCCGAGGAGCTCCCTTTTAATGAGCATTCATTTCAAGAACAAAATCCCTTTTAAGATAATATGAAACTGAAAAAAATTTTCGGCTGATAACGCGCTAATACAAACAGACACCGAAAAACGCCTGCATGTGTAGACACTAATGCGAGCGCAGATCAAAGACGGCCATCTTCTAATCCTGCATCTCATCATCATTATCAACTCAAAGGGACATTCCGCCGTCAAGAGCTTTGATTCATTACGGCCCATCACATCTGTGCAGCGTGTGTCCTTCTCAGAGGTTTTTTTTTTTGGTGGAGGATTATTAATTCAGTGTTGTGTTTAATTCCGCGTCCACAGTTTTTCGATTGCAGAGACAACCTTGTGTGCGTCTTTTCCAGTTGGCTGACTGGGCGACTGTACAGTGTGCGTGTGCGTGTGTATGTGTGTGTGTGCGTAACTCCTT